>VMBQ01013655.1:0-15996 GCA_007657795.1 Dreissena rostriformis | reverse complement strand
TATAGCCCCCATTACCAATGGTAATGGGGGTATAAAAACCGGAAGTCACAACATGAGGTTACAAAACACTATTAAAATTTAACATCGTTCCAGCACACTGCCCGTCTGATATTGATAAATATCATTAACAATTATTTATGAAAAAGGTAATACTGGAAATAACAATAAGGTGTGATGAACATAGATCTTTAAAGCACAATCTATATCTAATATCATTAATTACGAATAAATCATGTACCTCAATATGAATTATTAACCATTACAAAATGACTCTGTTACAAAATAGTCTTGAAAATTCTTAAGCTTAGGTATTTTCCAGGAAATAAAAGAAAAAGAAAGGAAAATAAAATAAAATCACTAAGCATTTTCAAAACGTGATAATGTCTTATAAAAATATATCAAAGACAGTCCATATTTTTAACTTAAGTTTCAATTTCAGCACTAAATACTGCTCTTTAATGTCACAAAAAATGTCAACTCATTCATTTGCATTCAGAAGAACAACCATTTCTGTGATAGGTCTTGTATATTTGACACATTGTCCATCCTTGCAAACACGTATTTCGGCCTTTCGGACTAGATTATCACTGGAACTAACGATTGCATTTTGCACAACTCCTAGAGGCCATTGACTGCGTGGAACAGTTTTGTCCTTAAGCAACACTATGTCACCGGTTTTAACATTTCGCACCGAATGTTCCCATTTTCTTCTACTTTGAAGACTCTGGAGATAACCCTCTCTCCATTCCTTCCAGAACATGTCAGAGAGAATCTGCACTTGTTTTAACTTCTTTTTATACATTTCAAGTGGATTAAGGTTGACACACACTGAAAAATCACTGAATTCACATTGAAATTTCGTATTCAACAACATCGCTGGAGTTTGAAGAACTGTAGACTCTGGATCATTGGACAACGGAGCGATCGGTCTTGAGTTCATAATGGCAGATACTTCCGCCATAAGCGTTACAAGCACTTCATGACGTAAAGGCTTTATGTCGGTATTGCTTAACATCTTGTCTAGTATGCGCCTAGCTATTCCAACCAGTCTCTCCCAGACACCTCCCATATGTGATGAATGTGGGGCATTAAACAACCATGTGATCCCTTGATTTTTAAGATAGTTGGGGATAGGGCCATCTTCAACATTAACTACATTGACTCCGAGTTCCTGAGCCGCTCCCACAAAGTTTGTTCCTCTGTCTGAACAAATTACTTTTACATAACCTCTAATGGCCACCAGTCTTCGTAATGCATTGATAAAAGACGAGCTTGGCATGTCTTCTAACACTTCAATATGTACTGCTCGGGAACACATACATGTTAAAAAGGCTGCCCATCTTTTAGATTCCGCAAGATCGCCTCTAGTTCTTCTGGAGACTATGTTACAAGGACCAAACACGTCCACACCAATGTAGGTGAATTGGGAACACTGTAACAAACGATCTTCTGGCAAATTGGCCATCTTTTGATGTTCTGTTTTACCATGATGTTTTCGGCACACAACGTAATCGAAAATTTTGAAGAAATTAATCTTTTTGCTCCAACAATCCAGAACCCATTTTTTCTAATTGTTCTTTCTGTGAACACTCTTCCCTCATGCTCACATTGTTCATGAAAATGTCTTACTATCAAAGAAGCTATGTAGAGTGTTTTAATTCATCAGGAAAACATCCTTGGCTAATTCTAACTCCAACCCGCATTACTCCTTCTGAGTCCAGGTAGGGATCCAAAGATCTGATTGAATTTCTTTGACTCACCCTTTCGCCTACACTTAACATTTCTATTTCATTGCAGAATAATTGTCGTTGATTCATTTTCAACACAAAGTTTACAGCATCTTTGTGAAGCACTTGTCTTGATATGTTTTCACATATGTGCGTTACAGCATTCTTCTTTAGCTTGTATGTTCGAACCGCACGTTTCAACACCACAATGGCAAAAATCAATCTGTGCCAATTGTAGTACATTTTGAATTTAGCAGAAATGTCCTCAACTATAGTTGTTTTTATAACAACAATTTCTTTTCGCACTTCTTTGTCAGCATTTTCTTCAATGAGTGGGTATGCATGTTCAGAGCTGGAAATGGAAAAATGCTCAGGACCTGTCAGCCAGATATTTAACTGTGCTAGGGTAGAACAACCTCTACTTCCTACATCTGCCGGATTAAACTTGGTGTTAATGTAGTTCCACTGTTCAGCTTTACTAAGATGAAGTATTCTATGAACTCTGTTACTGACGTAGTTGTAAAACCGCCTTGTCTTATTATATATGTATCCAAGAACAACACGACTATCCGTGAAATACCTCACAGACTTGAATGGTACTTTAAGAGCTTCCTGTATGGTTGCGCAAACATCTGCAGCCAATAGTGCTGCACACAGTTCTAAGCGAGGAATAGTGTGTCCATGACTCGGTGCTATTTTGCTTTTACCCATGACAAATCCCACATAAGTACTTGACTTTATAGAGGCAACAGCACAAATGGCATTTTCCGATGCATCATAAAATATTAACAGTTCAGGATCACTCAAACTGGTTGACTCAGGTATAAACATACGTGGTACTGAGAAGTTCTCTAACACATGTATGTTCTCTGTCCACTCCTTCCATTTGCATCCGAGCTCTTCATTGAGTGGCTCATCCCAGTCAGTTCCAGTCGGTATCTCCTGCATGATCATTTTTCTACGTATAACAATGGGAGACACGAATCCCAATGGATCGTATATGCTGTTTATTGTAGATAACAGCCCTCTTCTCGTAACTGGCTTCTGCTCCAGGTTTACGTCAACTTTGAAGCTGTCAGCATTCAAGTCCCACACCAATCCTAGAGTCTGTTAAGTAGGAAGTATGTCATTGTCAAAGTTCAGACTTTTCAGATCACTTCGTAGATCTTCCGCAGGAAACATCTGCACAACAGTTCGATCAGTCGATACAATTTTGTGAAGTCTTAAATTTGCTGTCTTAAGACTTTGTTGGGTTCTCTTCACTCACTGCTTCCTGAGCATTTAAGCAGGAAGTAAGTCCATCATCCACATAAAAATTGTGCTCAACAAATTGTCTTACATCTTCATCTGCATTTTGTACGGTTTTCCGTAGCCCATATGTAGCCACGGCCGGAGACGGACTGTTCCCAAAGACCTGTGCACACATTCTGTATTCAATAAGGTCTTGTCTAGGATCATTGTCATGGTACCAGAAGAAGCGTAAATAGTTACGATCTTCAGGTGTCACCATGAATGAATAAAACATCTGTTCAAAATCTCCAAAAATCGATATAGATTCCTTCCTAAATCGTAGCAGTATGTGTAACAAACTGTTGGTAAATTTTGGACCAGGCAGTAGAACTTTGTTTAATGACAACCTATTGAACAATGCTGACAAGTCAAATACTCCACGAATTTTATCACGTTTCGTTGGATGGTATACGCCAAATATTGGGGGATACCAAACTTCTCCTTCGCTAGGTGGCGCTATTTCTGCTGCTCCAAAATATATCACCTTCTGCATGAATGTGATAAAATGTTCCATTTTAGTTGGGTTTCTTTGGAGACTTGCATCTAAATACAGCGCTCGTTTAAGAACAAGTGCACGATTATTGGGAAGTTCTGGTTTTGGGTCTCTGAAGGGAAGTGGAGCCTCCCAATTTCCATGTTCATTGGTCTTCATACCATCTTGTACTATACTCAAGAATTCACGATCCTCGACTGACGGTCCAAGTTTGTTGTCATCTTGATTTAAACAAAGAATGTCAACATCCAAATCAAGTTTACTTGTACACAGTGGAAACATAGTTTTCTTTCCATCATTCTGTACGTAAGTTTTGAAAACGTTCACTGTTTGATTATTGGGCATGTGCTGGCATCCATCCAAACAGGTTTCACCAATTATCACCCAACCTAAGCTAATACTCTGAGCATAAGGGCCTTTCGTTCCAATCAATTGTTCATGAATATGATGTACTTCAGGCATACCCCTTCCTATCAGCAAAATTATAGGCACTTGATCATCTTTTTCTGGAATGTATTGTGCAATGCCTTTAAGATGGTTGTATGACATGGCTACATCTGATGTAGGTATTTCTTCTCTATTATTGGGGAACTCTGCACATTCTAAGACGTGTGGTTAGTTTTACCCTCCAGATCTTCAATGACCAAATTCTCTGCAATCCTGCCTGGGTCATAGTTCTTCCACCACTAGATGGTAATGTGTACTCAGTGTCTTCAAAATGCATGACGTGTTTATTTTTTTCAAACAGTTCTGAAGCTCCAAGAGTTCGATTTCTTTGCTCATCTTTAATCTTATACAAATCAACCTTGTATTCAGGCTTGTCCCTATGGAAGGGTTTAACCTTCACTACCCTGGCGCATGGCCTGCTAGCTGCAGGAATCTGGGCACATTTTCAGTTAACATCAGTCTTTCGTTTCGTCTCAGATTTCTGCCCGCCATGACCATTGGTATTCATGACTGTGTTGTGAGGCATGCCACAAGTGTCAGAAGAAATGTTTTGTTGGCACTTCCTTGATAAATGGTTTTCATCAAAGCATTTGAAGCACAATTTATTCTCTCTTAAAAACTGTCTTTTATTTGTAAATGTCATATCTTTGAAACCCCTGCATTTATCCAAGGAATGAGAGTTTGTTTTGTGCAGTATGCACTTTAATTTATTCTCTAGGTTTTGAGCTGGTGATTTAACTTCAGTTTGATGAGTCGTCACATGTTTCTTTCTTCAAGAAATTGCTTGTTGAATTTGAAAATCTTTCATCACGTGAAACATGTACAACACGATCACCCACAATGTTCGTAAAATTTGGACCATTGGTCACTCTTGCTTGGTGTCTGACAAAGTCACAGAATTCACTGAATGGTGGATACTTATGGTCATGTTTACTCTTGTTAATACTTGCTAAAGTAATCCATTTGTCTTGCATGTTGTTTAGTAGCTTGCGCAAGATGGGATTAATTCCAATACTAGAGTCAAAATATGACTTGGCATCTTTATACACTGGGTTTGCTTTGAGGCTTTTGATTTCCATTAGAGTGTCACTCAACTGATAAAACTTAACGGATTCTTTCACATTCAATTAAGAGAATGTCTATAGTTTGTTCATAACTGCTAAATAAAGACCTTCAACTGTTCCATAACGTTCATCTAAGCGTTCCCAAACCAGTTTCAATGCCATGTTTAGGTTAGGAAACAAGAGGATTTGATACTTAAAGATTGTCTCTTAGAGTCATTCCCTAGCCACTTTACTAGAAGGTCAATCTTTTTGGCCGCTGACATGTCCATGTAATGGCATACACGTTTGAAGCTCTGTTTCCAGCTTTGACAGTCCTGACTTTGATCAGTAAAAGTCTAGAAATAGCCAAATCTTTCTTAAAATAAACCTTGTTACAGCTTCCACTTGTACCATATTACTGTCTGTGCTGAACGACAAACTGGAGTCTTGGCAAGTGTTCACATATGTCACAACCTTTTCTTCTGCTGTTTGCGTAGGAAAATGAAATTGGTCTATTTTACATACTTCATCATCAACGTCTAAAGCTTCAAGCTCTGCATTCATCTCTGCAACAGACTGCTCTTCTTTTAATAGCACTAACTCTACTTCAAGAGTCCTTTTTTCTCTTTCAGCAACTGTTTCTGCTATGATCCTCTTTTCTTGCAGAAGTGCTTCTTTTCTCTTTAGTTCAGCTTCCTTCTGAGTATACACTAGCCATGCTCTGGCAGCAGCTACCTTAGCTTCTGCAGTACTGCAAGAGTGAACGGAATTTTGCCGCAATGGCGAAAATACAGATACTTTGGATTGAATAGTGTTTATCAAATGGTCTTCAAATTGACTGTACTTAAGGGTCCGATTTCTTTTTAATTCAGATAATTCCTGTTCAGTTTCAGACGACACATCAGTTCTTCATGCTGTTTAATAATCTCGAAACTCTCTAAATTTATTGTCATATGTCTGTATATATGCAGCAAGTTCATTTTCAATACACTGTAGTGAGGGTATGGCTTTGTCTGATATGTCAGTTTCAATTATCCTTTTGACTGTATCCCATTTACGGGATAATTCATGTTAATATTTAACAGTTGCTTGTTGAAAAGTCCCACTACCCTTCTCTGTAAATGTGCAGATTTTTTCCTTCTGCCATTGTTGCGTACGGGTGGGCGCCAATGTAACCCAGCCAGAAAATTCCCCGACCGCCATTGAACCCGGGACCTCCCGGTTGCAAGGCAGACACTCTACCGCGTCGCTATAAAAGCTAGCTCATATAGGATGGCAGTATAAGTTCTCTTTATACCGAACCCTGCTACACACACCCCCTCCAATTGTGAAATTCTTCCATGAATTTTCTACTGCCACGAAATCTTTGGGACGTCTGACACACATTGGGAGAAGTGTTTGTGCTATATACATAATTTTCAATAATATTTTTGCCTATGTAGATATATTTTAAAAGTTTTCTTTGAAAATCTGAGAGTAGATTATTCGTACTCAACCTTTTCGTTCAACACGTTTTTTTGGGTAGCTTTTAAAGTACAATACTTGACGACGTTTAAGTTATGTATGGTTATACGGCTACAATATTTTAGACTGAAATTAGATCAATGTTGTAAATATTCGAGGTAAAGCTTTTTTTTAATTATTTCATAAAGATATATATTCAATACATTTTGTAATAATGCTTAGAAATGTGTTCAATTTTGTATGTTTCAGTTTTCCACCATGAGCATATTCTGATCGAAGAAAAAAGTGATTTACTATGCGGCATTGTTTAGTTTTGCGTAGCAAACGATGGTCGTTATAGTAGAAAATCCGTGGGTGACTCGGACTAGACTTATTGAGTATTTTAAGCAAAATTGCGCAGAACGCGCCCAAGATTTGGTAAACACAATACGAAAAACCGGAAGTCACACTATGAGGTTACAAAAACACTATTAAAATTAAACATCGTTCCAGCACATACATATGTACAACTAAAAGTATGAAGAATGAGCTCTCTTTGTCAGATGCCACTGCATCTGTCACAGCAATGCTGATCTCGAGGGGATGTCTTACGAAGACCTGACGAAGATCGTTCTTGAAATTAAATTATTATATAAAAAACTACAGTAACCATAAATATTCATTTAATCATGTTAAATGTTCGCTTTTATTTTGTCATGAAAAGCCTTAGTCCATAGAAAAAAGTAATTAACTTTTTATAAGGCATTTGTTTTAATAAAAAAATTGTACATTTTGTATACTGAACACTATTTTGTAAGCATAAAATACGTAAATATTGATTATGGTTATGAACACTTTCAAACTCATAAAGTTATAAATGGGCTCTATGAAGTGTCAATTTCTTTATTGTTGAAAGGTTCATGCTTTTACAGTTTAATTATTACATTGTATTGATAAAATTGGTTACTACATTTATGATATATTTGTTTACCGTTAATTTCTATGATAATTGAAAATCAAAGAAATCATGAACATTAAGGTGTTTATAAACAATGTACATGTGTTCTTAACTTGAATGTGTATACGGATATTCACTCTTACGCATTTATTTAAATTATACAATAATTAATCTTATTTGTTTTGGTACCTTAATTTAAATATGGCTATAACATCAGTGTATCGTTCACCGTACTGCTGATTTAAATGATCGATCCTATTCCTATCCAGATGGTATTGTCTAACAATCTCAATGTTTAAAAGATTTTCAAAAATATCCAGCCTTTCATTCACACCTACAAGTCAATAAGTAAACAACGTTTATGTCAATATTGTCAATGTAAGAAAACTACATAAATAATAATATAAGCAACCTTTAGAAATTATAAATGTCTCTTAACATAAGCGTAAGCATTTGGGCGAAATAAATCATGAACACACAATAGTTGTAATGCAGATGGTTGTGATGCAACGGGTAGCAACTTGTTTCATCAGTTTTCAATAAGTATAATGACATCACCATCCTATGACATGTACAATTTAATATTTAGTGTACAACAATCAATAAAAAACAACGTTAGTATGAATATCACCAAAATGGAAACAAAACCGGATAATTTCACCTTTTAAGAACTTCATTATTAACGTGAAAATGGTAGCAAATTGACATGTGATATTTTCCCAAATATAAGAATTCTTAACAATATCTAACTAAAACTAGATACAGTTTTATGAAATAATGAGCATTAAACTTCAAAACTATTGAATAATAATGATAACGTTAATTACCACCTTGTACAAATTTCTCAAAGGAGTATGTAATTGTTATGAGTTACTTCATCTTTTCAATAAACAAACAACGGACAGATCTGTAGGGAACTATTCTTCTCCAAATTAAAACAACAGCAGAAATAAACGTCCAGCCAGAAAAAATATTTACATCCGGGCATTTAATTTCTCGCAAAATAACAAGCTCCCTTGATACGTGTTTCTGATTTTGCGATTATTATAGGAAGTCACATCATGTTTCATTTATTTGTACTTAATCTTATTTTTTTTTTCTTCATAGCCTTTTTGTTTTTCATTCTGTCAACTGTTCCCCTAACATTTACTTCAGCTGCAACTTCCCTGTATCTTACAAATCGACTTTCAATGCCATCGGCGCTCTCGTTATTGAAGGTATCTTAGTACATACATTATTAAGTAAGAGGGACACTGAATGACTGGGTATTGAAATTAAAATTTACAAAAAACAGAATTATTGAAGTTTTGTAGCCTGTACAAAGACGCAAAGTTGGAATTAAAGAATAGAGTCATCATGTATGACATAGTCATATGCATGTGCTTTTTCAAAGTGCTGGTTAGTCTTTACTAAGCAGTTACACTGGATTCATGTAACATCCATTAGATGAGTTATGAGTATAAAGTCTTACCACTACAATGCATAAACAAAAAGAAGAGGTTGGTTTATATGCACACAAAAACTACTTCTGGTTATTTAACACACAAAGGTTATTTAACACACAGAAACTGAAAAATAGTACTTGTATGATACAAAATTATTGTATTTTTACACGAATTATAAAATGTATAAACCTTCCTTCCAACTGCTGGAGTGAAAATCCGATTATTTAATTTGTTTGCATAGTCAAGTTCAGAAAACAAACACATGAACACATGCATATACATAAACAGAAAGTTAGTATTAACAAAATCATATGCATAAAGGATATTATAAGGATAGCAACGTGTTTTCAAGAGCACTAATCATGATATTTACAAACAGGCAATTTATACAAACAAATTAAAAATAAACAATATTTTAGATATTTTTGTCTGACAATATTATTCCCAATTATGGACAGTAAACAGATTTTGGGAAATATTAGAACTTTTTGTTTCATATCATACTCACTTTATTTATTATAACTCCGTTAGGAATAGTAGAAAAAATATAAGTAATCAGTTTATTTTGGTTCAGCATCTCTTGCACACATGTTGTATGCTAAATTATATCTTTACTGAGGTAAAGTTGTTTGTTTTTGACTACTTTGACACGAGTAAAGTAAATAAGACAGGTTATCTTTCCATTGATCCAATAGAAAATATCTGAGTCAACATAACGAAGATGAAAGCAAAAGGCGGCATCAAGGTAAATAAAACCTCTGTATGTGAAAAGCATTTCGCCACAAAAGCTGCCTTTACTTTAACAGTATACATGAAACCGTATTAACATTGTGAACCATGCTATTTGTGTTACCAAGGGACGTAACTATGTTAAAAGAAACAACTCTTATGCATGTGCATAGCCTAATATTAAAATAGCTATACTTAAAACAAAACGACAGTATGTTATTTATCCATAACACGTACTATTCTTTTAATTTTATATTATATTTTACATTACTGTATATTATTTTGCTAAAATATATGTTAATTTAGACAGCAATTAATAAAGATTAATTTCTGATAGACAGCCTGGAAGCATACTCCATACACGGACCTATATACACAGTTGTTATTAACTCAGTAAGTACACACATGTAATGGAAATCAATATTATTCGGTGCATAGTTTCTACAAACTATTTATGGTGTGATGGTACTCTATTTCTTGGACGAACGGGGTTTTCTACACACTCGGAGTACGATTTGTTCGGCCAATGCTTTTCCAACAAGCTTTTGAACTCTGAGTGTTTAATTTGCGTAGCTATTTGATTACCTTTAAACAACACAAATATTTTTCCTTCGAAAGACCACGACTTTTCAACGTTGCTAGGCTGCTTAAGTCGTACGGATGCCAGCACCTTTGCATTAAGTTTCGTGCGGTCCTCGTTTGCATAAATGCCAGACCCTTTGAATAACTTCGCTGTGCGCAGATTGTCAATCTTGGTCTGTCGCCTTACGGATTTTACTATTACATGCCGATTTGTGTTAGGTCCTGCAGTCTTAAACATGCATTTAAGACTTGTTTCCCGTGTTTTGAATCAGTTTCGCTATTAAAAAATCGAGTTTTTGATCCATTGAATTAACTTTTGTTCCCAAATTGTCGACTTTCGCTTCCATATTGTCGACTTTCGCTTCCATATTGCCGACTTTCTCTTCCATACTGCCGACTTTCGCTTCCATATTGCCGACTTTCGCTTCCAAATTTCCGACTTTATTGCTTATTTCTTGCACACAACTAGCAATATCTGAAGCCTTCGGTAAAAAAGATATTAGTTGCGAAATGCCGAATTCCTGTAAAATCGTAGTTATTGGTGTAACATAACCAACGCCATCGGTAGTCCTTCCTCCTACGACAATTCCTATGCATGCCGGTTCTCCATCACCGTCCTTAACGAAAACGGGAGAACCCGAATCACCCGGCATTGCAAATTGTTGTGTCAATGGTTCTACTTTCATTTGATTGTAAATAACAAACTTATATCCGGGAACCTCTAGGACGTCTCTTACGACACTGATTTGTTCCTTGTTCAATATTCCTACAGTATAACCCGAAGATTGTCCAAATTTGGAACAGGGACCATGGTATAAAGTTGGTGTAAATGCCTTTCCAGATTCAAAATTAATCTCTAAAATCAAAATAGAAATATTAAACATTAATAGGAAAAAAACGTATTAATGTATTATTTTTTTATGCTAAGATAATAGATTCAGTAATTTAAATAATAACATGTATATACCTGTGGATGTGCCGTGGAATATTGGAAATTTTCCATCCATTGGAAGTCTTTCTTCTTTTATTTTCACAAGGGCGATGTCAATTCCTGTTTGGAACCAGCTGCCTTCTTTGCATGTTGCCTCTACAATGCTGCCCAGTCGGTACGGAAATTCCGGTTGGTAAACTTCACAATTCATTGACAAGGGATCTAAGTGAATGTGTCCATTGCTTTGCTTGCATTGTTCATGTTCTTCCTTTGACAGCATAACATGAGCACACGTCAAGCCGCAAAGACCGTGGGTACTGTGCTCAATAAACAAACCAAGAGTACCTCTCAAAACACGCTGAATCGTACAACCCATGCGAACATTGTCATGAAATTCATTGGGTGTCTTAACGAATGGGACAAACAAACCTTCTCTAACTTCAACGTTTATACCATCATAAGATTTTTCAAAAGGATCTTCATCCATTGGAATATATCCAATTGCAAGAACATAAAGAGCCAGTCTGGGTTCGTATTTGCACGCGCTTCGATCGCTCGCAGTGCCGTTTGCAAGTTTACGGCAGCACCCTTCTAAAATGCTGAGATACTTATGTTTTGCCATTAAAGACTGTCCATTATCCTTGATGCATGCTCGAATCCTTTCTTCTTCACTGTCTTTCATTTGAATTGCGACTGATAACTTCGCACTTGAATTTCCAGAATAATTAAAAACCAATTGTTTAACAATAAAACGGATACCTAAGTCCATAAGATCCTTTGAAATATCATCCGATACAGTTTTTACACTTACAATGAAAAACACGCTATATTCATCAGTTTCTTGAAAAGCAGGATAAACGTCTAACACTTCTTCAATATTCCGAATACTTTGACAAATACTTTCACATTCATCCTTTAGTTGTTGAGACATTCTGCCAAAGCTTCTACATATGCAAATGAGCTTTTCATTCTGCTCCAATGATCCACCTGTAACATTGTAATTATTCGCACCAAAATAATCAGTTTTATAATAATAATCATTATTCTTATGATAATAATCATAAGAATACCAAAAATAAATTAATAATATATTATTTTTTTTTAACACATTAGTATCTTAAAGCAGAATCTAGCGCGAAACCACGTCAAACGCATATATAGGTTTTAGATAGTGTCTTTACAACTCAATTGAATACATGCACATGAAACTGGTAAATACATGCTGTATTAGCAGAATTTATTAATTCCTGTCTTGAAATCATTTTACTGAATGCGTTAAATTGTTTTACAGCAAGTCTGAAAGTCTAACAGTATCGCTTTTGCAAAATACCAAAAATTAATGAGAACAATTAAAAAACAAATCCGGAATTATAATTAGCAGTTGTTCTCCTTTGAATGCGCATGTAAGTATTTGGAACATTGGGTTACAACACAGTAACATAACTCGTAAACGGCTTAACATATTGTAATGGTATTATTAAAATGATTTATTGCATGCTGTTAACTTACGCGTTTGAAAACAAGTTGCGTGATGTACACAGCTTTTACATTATTCTGGTACTCGAATACAAGAAAGAGGGACATGGGCCCTAAGGCGCTCACCTGAGACCCGAAGGAACTAAACCATTCTGAGAAGGTGAAGTTCAAAATAATAAAAGTATTTTATGAAACATAAATATTATTATAAGGTTCACAAGAGGAAATTTGCTCGCCCCTGGACACCATGTTCTTAAAAGCACCGGAACCATTTTCAAACTAACTCAAGATATCATAAGAACATTTGTACTCAGCATGTTTCATTAAGATTGAACTATAAATGTGACTTATAGAGTAAAAGAGTTCACAATGTTTCACTAAAGCCATTAAAATAAAACTTCCACCCACACGAGGGCCTTGTTTTCAAACAAACCAGAACTATTTTTAGACTCACCTTGCAATGATATTTCCAATTAAAACAACTATCAACCCTGTTTAAAACACAAACCACACAAAAACTACCGACCTCATCAATAAACTGTGTGCCATAAAAATGTTTTTTCCACTCTTCTCAGTCTGAAGGTCTTTGATGTGAGTTCCCAGCTGGGGCCTTTTTCTAGGGACTATGGGAATTTAAGCTGCAAGCCTGTTACACAATCATTGCCATTTCAAAAGGCTTCAATGAATACTATATAACCAGAACAATGCAGGCACAGTCAATAGATTATTAATTAGTTGCTGATAAGCAGGTGGCTGTTTTGGGTTCAATTGGAGAAATAGAGTGGATTCCTGACAAACCATGCATTCATGATTGGAGGTCAAACACAATTCAAGTTATAAACAGTTGTTTCTCCCATAAGTAACTTTCTGGGCAATAAATATTACTGAGAAAATTTTATAAAGTGTATTCAGATGGCATTGTTGCAGTTAATCCCCAACTAATTATCATCATAATAATCCTCTTCAGACAGGAAAAGGAAAAATAAATTATATTTTATTGGCAATTCAACTGTATATCTTATCGGCAGAATTAATATTAAGATGACTGCATGGAAATCAAGAATATCATAATATGCATACATTTCCTTCACAGTGTACATTGGTGATTTCTAAATAGAGTGTTAACAATGATACACTATAAAGCCATTTAAGGAAAACTGCTCAGTCACGTGGCGACCATGTTTTTAATCGAACCGAAACCATTTTGGAACTCAGCTGAGATATCATAATAACAAAATATTCTGAACACGTTTGATGAATATTGGACTATTAATATAACTTCTAGAGTGTTAACAAGGTTTTACTTAAGCCATATAAGGAAAACTGCTCCGCCCCCTGGCGGCCATGTTTATCAACGGACCACAACCATTTTCGAACTGAGCTGAGCTATTATAAGAACAAATGTTCTTACCAAGTTTCATGGAAATTGGAATATAAATGTGACTTCTAGAGTGTTAACAAGGTTTCACAAAAGCCATATAAGGAAAACTGCCCCGCTCCATTGCGGCCATGTTTTTCAACGGACCGGACCGATTTTCGAACACAGCTGAGATATTATTCGGACAAATATTCTGACTACGTTAAATGAAGATTTGACTTTTAATGAGACTTCAAGAGTGTTCACAAGGTTTCACTATAGCCATATAAGGAAAACTGCCGCGCCCCCTGGCGGCCATGTTTTTAACGGACCGGAACCACTTTCGAACTCAACTGAAATATCATTGGGACAAATATTCTGACCAAGTTCCATGATGATTGGACTATAATGTGACTCCTATAGTGTTCACGAAGTTTTACTAAAGCCATATAAGGAAAACTGCCTCGCCCCCTCGCAGTCATGTTTTTCAAACAACCGGAACCATTTTCGAACTCGTCCAAGATATTATTGGGACACATGTTCTGACAACGTTTCGTGAAGATTGGACTATACATGTGACTCCTAGAGTTTTCACAAGGTTTTACTATAGCCATATAAGTAAAACTGCCACGCCCCCTCGCAGCCATGTTTTTCAACCAACCGGAACCATTTTCGAACTCGGCCGAGATATCATTGGGACACATGTTCTGACAAAGTTTCATGAAGATTGGAAATAAATGTGGTCTCTAGAGTGTTCACAAGGTGAATGTTGACGGCGCACGACGCACGACGGACAAAAGGCGATCACACAAGCTCACAATGATCACCTTGTGCTCAGGTGAGCTAATAAAAAAGAGCATTTTTTATCGTGTTTAATCTACCAGAGCACATCTAACGTTGAATTTTGGCTATTGCTATAAGGAACACTGATTATTTATATGTTAACTTTATTTTACGAAATATTTAACGAAATTTCCGCTGATGTTGAGCGTTATAGAGGCTTTAAAAGAGCCATAACTTTGCTCTGCTACTGTCAGATAAATGTATATGCATACTGAATAACATTTCTAAAGCGAGTTCTAAAACGCATTGCAGTAACCAGATAGTTTACAGTAACAATGACACTGTGTTAGTTAGTTTTCAATCATTTAGCGTTGAATCAAGGTTACATACATTTTTATGCTTAATGTTATGCGAATGTCTTTATTGGAAACGTTGTTAACCAAATATTTATGCTAGAAATGTTGGTACACCATTTGTGCATCTTATGTGCATCGTTCTGTCTTATTCAGACAGTCAAGCTAAGTCAAAAATGCACAAAATCTATGCTTTTGAATACAAATGCGTATACATGTATTCGTCAAAAGGATAGTTATTGTAATATTATACATGTACAAAGCAGACTTTTAGGAATAAATGACAAACTATTATTCACGAGCACGATATGACGATTGCTGCAATAATTAAATATGCATGTTATGCATATACGTACCTTTGTCAGAGTTTTTTAACTTAACACTTTTTTCGTTTAAAGATTGAAGTTTGGCACTTCCCTCATGTGAAAGGGTAAAAGGTGGATCATCTACTGCTTGGATAGCATTTTCCATTCTTTCCAATCTTTCATAAATTGTTTCTCGATTTATATCTCTTTTCTGTCCGGTAACATCAGAAACTTCTTGAAAGGATGGTCTTGCGTCTTCTTCTGTCAAGGACGATATCATACAATTAAAGCAGCATAAAGTAATATTATTGCTAGCAGAACTGATTGTCGAGCTTTCCGGGCTTGCGCCTTGTTTGATGCTTTTTTTGCTCACCTAGATGACCATTGCTCGTTTCCGCCGCAAAATAGTTAGCTCAGTGGGCACAAACGGACAGGTGAGTTTTCTTCCGAGTTCGCACCAAAGCACATGATCACACCACATATTTGATGATTTTCGTTCTGCATTTTACGCAAATCGTGATGAACAATATTAAATAAAATAATTGGTAAAATTAACTTATATTGTTGATATCCGTAGCTCAAACATATTATGTTTAATCAATATAAAGAAGTGAAACTCCAGCTGCTGGAGCAG
>VMBQ01013654.1:0-15123 GCA_007657795.1 Dreissena rostriformis | reverse complement strand
GAGACTTGTGCGTTCATATAAGATATATTAGGTACATTGACAATCCGCTACGTAACAAGTGATCTTTGAGACAAGCTTCATGAAAATTTGCGGTCTTTAACATGTTCACACGAGTCAATTCGACGACGTACGACGGAAAAATGGAGTTCACAAAAGCTCACAACAAGCACGTTTACTAACTGTTTGGTTACGTAATGTGGGCGGAGCGATGATCTTTCAGGCGAGATTTCAATTTGTACACTTAGTCACTTTTAAGGCTTCGGTGGTCGTAAGCTTCGTTCTGCACCATATTAATCCATTATCTTTGGATTATTTTCTACAGTTTTTCAAAATATCTAACGCAGGATGTCAGCTACTGATGAGAAAACTTTCAAAAAATCGAATTTGTGTTTTTTTTTAGCAAATAAATAAATAAATAAATAATCGAAGAAAAAAGAAGGATAAATATATTATTATTTGGGTTGTGGATACAGATCAAGCGTATAATGCCCCGCTGGGCAAGTCTTAAGCGACCATGTTTCTCAACCTCGTATGATAAACTTGATATTTATCCTTAACACGCATAATATTATGTGTGAATGAATCGTGTATGAAATATATCCAGCATTCAAAGTCATATATACCGTCACTGGGACCGTTTGTCGTGAAACGTATTTCATCCTGTACTTTGTTTTATATATCAATAAAATTATGGACAAATGCTATGGTGTAGAGTGTAACATAAATGCGAAGCGAACTTCTAATCTTATCTAATCATCTTAATATGTACTTTTTTGTCTCATTTTGAATAATTGTATACGGTTATTTGTTGAGTAGTTTGTTTTTTTTTGGATCGCTAATAGGTTATAAATATAAGTTATCCACGTGTTTTCAACAATACTTACACAAACAACAGAAAAACTCCAAATTATATTCATATTATTATATATTATAATGGTATCGATTTCGAATAATGATTACTCAAAACCGAAAAGGTATGTTAAGTCCGACGAAAAAAATAGTTCATTAACATATCCTATTATTATTGGTAGCCACGTGTTAAAACTTGATTCCTGTAGAAAACAACCAGTACGAATATTCTTGTCGTTAACATGTTTAAGAGAACATTTTAAGAATGTGACATGGCAACTGAACCTTTCCTTTATCTGACCAATCGAACCAATCTTAAAACGTTATTTTGTCGAGATAAAATCTTGAAGGTCAACTGATGTCACGTCAGCAACCAACTTTTAGAAAGTATCAGCTTGTTTTTTTGTAAAATTGTTTGTTTCGTTTAAGAGCATAAATGTGCTTAAACAATCTTTGTGATTTCATAACATATTTACTTTTACTTGTCCAGAATATCGCATTAAGTAAGCTCGACAAGGGCTCGCTTACTAAAACAATCCATGAAAGTGTTTTGTAACATATTGTGTCAAATGACAATTTGTGTCATATCATGTATATGCCTTAAACCGCTATAAACATATGTTCGTAAGAAAATGTGAATCGCGATGACAAAACTATTGTTTTCTGAACTCACATCATGCAAACACGTAAGTGACGACTTCAGTTTGTGTCTTGGTATGGTTATAAGAATAAAAAAAAACATTACAATTGAACACACCTTGACATTTAATATTTATAGTTTAAATTATTAAATACATTATCTTTTTCACAACATAATGGAAAATAAGGTTGATCCCTTTCGAAAAATCTTTAATAAATCTAGAGTGATCCACAATAACCAAATATGTATCAGTATTTGTTTTGTAGTATACTACATTCTTTTTTGCGACAGTTCATAGTTGTTTATTATATACCCATAGTTCGTGTATGTCGACTATTTCGGTCAAAGTGTAATAGAAAACAAATGTACACACATTTAGCTAATGAAAACAAGAAATTGACAAAAGCCACACATTCTCAATGCAAAATGTTTGTATGATCTATTAAGCAGATGTGATAATATTTTGCACCGATTCTGGACAATAACAGTATGTAATTAGTGAGAAAATACAAAGGTAAAAGAACCATCGCGCGTGATCATTGTAAACTTCGGTTTGGGGATTCAAACATTTATATTGTTTTATACTACATTATTGATATGCGACCGGATAACACATATAAGTTTAATGAGAATTTTATTTATTATGCTAAAAGATTAATCCTGAAATTATTTCCACGGAAATAACATTGCCCCGTAGACTACGGACAACGACTTCAAATGAGTCTAGTACAAAGTATAATCTGAACGATGCTCGGGTAACATAATACAAACAAATGTACTTTTTTGAAAATTCCAATAAAATATCACATACACAAACTATTAATAACCACAGTATAAACCAAATCAAATAAAACATAGGCAATACAACTAATAAGCTGTAATACGATACATATAAAAACCAACAAAATTATTACAAATGTAAGACGCAGAAAACCTTTTGGACAAGAATACAAATAGTTCTTAGGTAAAATATAATACAGAATATAATGCACATCAATTATCAGCTAATAGCTCAGCAGATTAAGTCTATATATCGAGAAATCTTTCAGTTTGTGATGCAAGCACCAAATTTGGCACATATACTCTTCAGAAACTATAGATTTGATAAAGCACGTTAGCCAATAAAACAATTCAAAATGGCGTCCGTTTTCAAGATGGCCGCCATCAGGATTAAAAATGAAAAAAAAAAATGAAACAAATTCCCTAAAAGGTTTTACTATTTATGATCAAAACTATGTAACTATCCACTCAAATTTGACGAATTTGGTGTCTATATCCAGGTTTCAGGGGGCAAAGAACACATTTATATCATCAGACAAATTGTAAGTTTAATAATGTCCCACAGAAAGCCAAGATGGCCGCCAAAACATATTAATGGTCATAACTATGTTACTAATCACTCAAATTTGACGATGTTGGTGTCTATAGATAGGTTTCAAGGGGGCAAAGAACACATTAAGATCATCATACATTTTTTAAGTTTTTGATATATCACACAAATCCAAAATGGCCGCCAAAATGGCCGTCAAAACCTNCACAAGAAGCAAACTATACATTTTGTTTACAAAGAAAACAGGCTTATTAAATAAATTCTGATATATTTAACATTGCCATAATCAGCATAAAAACTGTATGAGGATGCACTGCGATAAGCATCAACACCAAGATCAGGATTTTCAATACCATCGTTAAGTCAAAACTACCACATGGAGCAGATATCTAGAGAAGCACCGTCACCTACATACAGATAATCCAGGTCTTCATCAACACCTGCCGCAGGAAGGTCTTTAAGATATGCTGGCCAGACAAGATAACCAACGAAAACTTATGGCGGAGAACAAAGCAGCCCGTTAAAAAAGACATCCTTTAAAGACGTTGTCGATGTATAAGCCACACCATTCGCAAGCCAGCATACAATACGACAAGGCAATATCTCATCTGGGACCCCCTATGGAAGAGGAAGGGAGCGCAGCATAGAAACACCTGACACCGATAACTGGATGCGGATGAAAAGCAGATTGGAAAGACGTGAGGACAACTTGTGAGACTCGCCGAGAACCGGGCCGCCTGGAGGAAGCTGATCGGCGGCCTTTATCTCTAAGAGGGGACCACAGGCGAAAATAAGACGATAGCACAAAACGTGAGTGCGATGTTAACGGGAATGTGTTATTGAACCTCTTTATCTACCATATTATATTTATTTACTATATAAAAACATGTCATGTAATAGTTTATGATATAGTGCGCACGCATTCATGAATGTGTTTTGTTTAGCACGATAATATAAGTTAAAAGCATATCACGCTTTGTACACATGCTCACGTTCGATTGATGCACTGTTAAAAGTTTAACTACCAGTCATGGACAATTCATTTATGAATTTCTAAACTCTCATCAGTTGTTCACTTTTCGCAACCCTGAGCTATCCCTTTGTACAAGACGGGTCCACCCTCGTGTAGGAATATGGCTGGCCACACTGGAAAATCCACCAGCGGACCAACCTTGGTGTCAGACCGATATAACTCCGTGTTGAACGTGTCTCCGTGCTGTAGAATGCGGTCCAACACAACAGGTGGATCCTGTATGCTCATCAACCAACACAGCGTGAAAGCCTCTTTCAGGAACGGCTCCACGCGAAGGGCGTCACGTGCTGAGGCGGAGCTGGGCTAAGATAGCTTTTTAATGTAGATCTAGAACAAAATTATTCATAGATATAGTTACTCACCCAAATGCTACAGTAATATAATGCATGTTTTACATGCTTAAATTGATATAGCCTTTACAAATAAGTGATGTACTTGAAAAGGTCTTCAAATGCACATAGAAATCAAAATCGAAAATTGTGAAATGCAAATGGTATGAAGAATTTAATGTAAACTGATAACATAGAACAATCAAAACAACTGAAACTTGTAGCCAACCTCCAACAGACGATGTCCTGCGTCCGACCCAAGAGCCTTACGGCAACCCTTGATCTGTGTATTAATACAACTGGGGATATTTCATCCTGGAATAAGAATCAAATGCGAGTAAAGAATGTTGTGTTTTCGTACTTTTCGGTTGTATCCGTATTATTTTTTATGGAACTCATGTATAAATGCTCCTGATATTTCTTCAAATAAGTAAATATTAAATGTTAAGGCGTACATACTCAAAAGGCTGATGTAAAAATGAATCAAATTAACGCCTACCTTTTCTAATTGTAATGTTAGATATTTTCTCAGACATTCTATTTGCTTCTCAGCTTCTGCTCTGCAAAACTTATCAGCGTCCTAGCAAAATGAGTAGTATTGTTATAAAACAAACAAAAAGGCTTGCTTGTACTATTTTGCGTTACTGCATTGTACTTGATAGTAGAAGCACAATAAAGTGCGAAATATTTTTAAACATTTTAATTACCCCATTATACAAACTAAGTTGCAATAACATTTGTATTAATCTTAATACATAAAGTATACAAATAATTATATATATAATTGTATTTAGAAATAATTGTATCCGAATATCAAACACTATAACACTATAACTCTATCGTCCAATGTCGCGACCATAAATACAAGTTATCGGCAAAATATAATACTGACTAAAAAGCTTATTGTAACCTTTAAAATTGTAAACAGTGTTAAAATAGTAGTTCTTTCGTCTTTATAAATCGATCCCACAACTTCAAACGCATCTGGCCATTCATTGTCGTACAACTCCGAGAAACGTTCACCAAGTTTCATAGGGCGCTTCTGGTCGGAAAGATCACTGAAGTTCGGATTGCACTAGTTCAACTATTGTTCATTGAGCTTACTCTATATATTTATAATAATATTCTGATAAAAATAAATATTACACAGAAGCAAGGACATTTTAAACATGGTTGTTGTGCACAGATTTGCAAAAACGATCGAAAAACTGTAGTTTTATGAAATGCAATAAACACACCTTGTTTTGTTGTCCTCCAACGCTGCGTTTGTTGTCTGTAACCTATTGCGCACCTGTTGCAACTGGTGATTTAATGACGCTTCAGAATATTTTGATTTTTCCAACTTTGTCCTTATATCAATGTTTTCCTGCTTCATTTTCTTAGTGTTTGTGTCTATTCCCTGTGTCGCTTCATTTAGTCTGTATTGAGCGTAAAACGATTATTTTAAGTAACATAAGCGACTTGTAACTAGCAAACGTGAAATACGAAAATACACATGCTTGCGTCAGTCAACGGGTAAATCTGTTTTGAAAACAACGGACGCACAAGCTGGCTGGTGAACCTTTTATAAATATACGTAGATACATTCGATTTTGGTGTACCATGACATTATAAGTTGCCAAGCAATATTCCAGACTATATTGCGAAACTATTACCTTGTTTGTGTTTCCTCCAATTCATCTTTTGTTTTCTGTAACTTATCTTGGGTCTGCTGCAGCTGATGATTTGATGCTCGTTCTTTAAACTCAGATTTCTCCAACTTTTTCCTTAGATCGCTGATTTCTTGCGAAAATCCTTGATCTCGCAATTCAATACACTTCTCGGTTTCCGTAAGCCGTATGAAACAAAATACAACTGTAAAATAAACTAAATACACAAGGCTGTGATAAAAACTACATTAAATTATGGTGATATAGTTCATAAAGTTTACATATACATAAGCTGATTCTGGGACTCTTGTAGCAGTTGTTCTAATTATGTTTCCATGTATTGAGATTACTTTAATGCTTCTGATATGTCACTTGGGAGGCGGAAAACTACAACGGGCGAGGCCTGGTATAGGGGAAATAACCCTGGGTTAGGGTTAGGATAAGGGTTAGGGTTAGGGGTCGGGTAAGGGTTAGGGTTGGGTTTAGGCTTACCCAAACCCTAACCCGACCCCTAACACTAACCCTTACCATAACCATAACCCTCTAACCCCCCCTTGCGCAATACGCCTCCCATGTCACTTAGCCTTTGTGCGTCTCTTTGTTCCTGATGCTTGTTCATCTCATGGGCAGCTTTAAGCCTCCGAATTGGATTTTTTTTATACCACGTATAACCAAGATAACAAAACAAACCTAAACATGATAAAGGGAATTTTAATATGAGATAAATGTCTTTGTATATATTCTATATTTATTTTACTATATGTATTTTCCTACTTGATGTATTTTCATGAACATTTATTCAGCTAATATACAGATCGTCTCGTGTTCTACGCAATAAAACTTTGTCCCATGAGCTTAATTGCTCTATAAAAATTTTAGTTCGGATACAATAAGATACAACACCGAAGCAAACAAGTTCAAGCATGGCTGTTTAACACACATTTGCAAACAAAAAACGATCGAAGAACTGTTACTTGAGACAAAGCATAAAACAAACCTTGTTTAAGTGTCCTCAAACTCTGCGGTTGTTGTCTTTACCTTACTTCGCACCTGTTGCAACTGGTGATTTAATGACGCTTCAGTAGATTTTGATTTCTCCACCGTTGTCCCTAGATCAAGGTTTTCCTTCTCCATTTTCTGAAGGTTTGTGCCTATTCCCTGAAGCGCTGCATTTTGTCTGTATTTAGAGTAAAACCATTGTTTTAGTAATATAATCGACTTGTTTGTAGCAAACGTAAATTACGAAAATACCCATTCTTTTGTATGTCAACTAGAAAATCTGTTTTGAAAACAAAGAACGCGTTAGCTGACGAGTCTTGTATAAATGTACGTACATGTATTCTGTTTTAGTGTACCTTAAGATAACACGTTACCAAGCCATATTCAAGACTATATTGCGAAACAATTACCTTGTTTTTGTTTCCTCCAATTCAACTGTTTTCTTTAACTTATCTTGGGTCTGCTGAAGCTGATGATTTGATGCTCGTTCTTTGAGCTCGGATTTCTCAAACTGTTTCCTAAGATCGCTTATTTCTTGCGAAAGTCCTTGATCTCGCAATTCCGTACACTGTTCGGTTGCCGCAAGCCTTATTATGAAAGAAAATGTAACTGTAAAAAAAAAACATTAAGCAGAAGGTTTTGATAAATACTACATTAATAGTATAGTGTCGATACATTAAAAAAAATATACACATATATTGGCATTTTCAAATATGCGCAGTTTGTTTCTTCTTAACCCTACTTTGTTTTTCTGACTTGCGATTGCTGTATTGCTTTAAGCCGATCCTGTGACGCTTGAAGCATTTGTTTTAATTCTGTTTCGATATATTGTGATTTCTTTAATGCTTCTGCTATGTCTCTTAGCTTGGTTGCGTCTCTTTGTTTAAGGTGAATGTTTATCTGCTGGGCGTCCTTTAGCCTCCAAATTGGACAAATATACCAAGGATAACCAAGTAAACACAATACACCTATTCGTTATACAGAGAATTTCAATATTAAATAACATTTCGTGTATTTTTTTTCTGTATTTCACTATATGTATTTTACTGTACCTTGATTTAGCTATATCCAATTCGTCTCTTGTTTTACGCAATGTCTCACTGGTATCTTCCAAAAGATGACTAGCGATCTCTTCCTTTGACAGTTTTTAACTGTGTTCTTAAGTCATTAATTTCATGTGACTCTTTTGAGTACGATAATTGACTCTTTCCCTCAACTTTAATAGTTTTTTGCACTGCGTTAAGCCTGCATTTTACAATATTTAAACGTGAATCAGTTTTTATAAATGCTGCATATTTATCAATACAACTTGTAAAATCTAGCATTGTATACTGAATAGCTTGGACTTTGGTTGGTACATTACACACATTATAAGTAATAAAAATACATGTTAAAAGCCGTGAAAAAGCACCGGGAGGGCCATCCACTGATGGTTTTAAAAGAGATTGGAATAATGAATTACATATCATATACATGCCTTGTATTTGCGTTATTCAATTCATCGATTGCTTTCTTTGCTGTTTCCAGTGATTGTTGTAACTTTTGTGTTAATGTCTCCTCGTTAGACTCTGATTTATCCAATTGTGTTCTTAGTTCACTTATTTCTTGTAAATGTTCCAGGTCCGCCTCGTGATCTTTTTGGTTTGCGTTGTCTAACCTTCACAGTGATTCATAACGGTATATCAATACATGCATGCTTTAATAAAACTACGATAACGTACAATAAAGGATGGATTATCTAATTAAATATTCATTGTTCGAAAACTTTGTTTGTATAATGTTAAAGTGAAATGTGAATGTTAAGAATGAGTAGTATTGCTATAAAACGAACAAAAAGGCTTGCTTGTACTATTTCGGGTTACTGCATTGTACTTGATAGTAGAAGGACAATAACGTGCGCAATATTTTCAAACATTTCAATTACCCCATTATACAAACTAAGTTGCATTAACATTTGTATTATTCTTAATACATACATTATACAGATAATTATATATATAATTGTATTTAGAAATACTTGTATCCGAATATCAAACACTAAAACACTATAACTCTATCGTCCATGGTCGCGACCATAAAAACAAGTTATCGGCAAAATATAATACTGACTAAAAAGCTTTGTTACCTTTAAAACTGTAAACAGTGTTAACATAGTAGTTATTTTGTCTTTATAAATCGATCCCACAACTTCAAACGCATCTGGCTATTCATTGTCGTACAACTCCGAGAAACGTTCACCAAGTTTCATTTGGCGATTCTGGTCGGAAAGGTCACTGAAGGTCGGATTGAACTAGTTCAAATATTGTTCATTGAGCTTACTCAATATTTTTATAATCATGTTCTGATAAAAACAAATATTACACGGAAGCAAGGACATTTTAAACATGGCTGTTGTGCACACATTTGCAAAAACTATCGAAAAACTGTAGTTTTATGAAATAAATAAACACACCTTGTTTTGTTGTCCTCCAACGCTGCGTTTGTTGTCTGTAACCTATTGCGCACCTGTTGCAACTGGTGATTTGATGACGCTTCAGAAGATTTTGATTTTTCCAACTTTGTCCTTATATCAATGTTTTCCTGCTTCATGGTCTTAGTGTTTGTGTCTATTTCTTCTTTAAACTCAGATTTCTCCAACTTTTTCCTTAGATCGCTGATTTCTTACGAAAATCCTTGATCTCGCAATTCAATACACTTCTCGGTTTCCCCAAGCCTTATGAAACAAAATACATCTGTAAAATAAAATAAATCCACAAGGCTGTGATAAAAACTACATTAAATTTTGGTGATATAGTTCATAAAGTTTACATATACATAAGCTGATTCTGGGACTCTTGTAGCAGTTGTTCTAATTATGTTTCCATGTATTGAGATTACTTCAATGCTTCTGATATGTCACTTGGGAGGCGGAAAACTACAACGGGCGAGGCCTGGTATAGGGGAAATAACCCTGGGTTAGGGTTAGGTTGTCTTATGAGCTTTATTGCTCTATTAACAATTTTGTTCGGATACAATAAGTTACAACACCGAAGCAAACAAATTCAAGCATGGCTGTTTAACACACATTTGCACACAAAAAAACGATCGAAGAACTGTAGCTTTAGAAAAAGCATAAAAACAAACCTTGTTTTAGTGTCCTCCAACTCTGCGGTTGTTGTCTGTAACTCACTTCGCATCTGTTGCAAGTGGTGATTTAATGACGCTTCAGTAGATTTTGATTTCTCCACCTTTGTCCCTAGATCAAGGTTTTCCTTCACCATTTTCTGAAGGTTTGTGTCTATTCCCTGAAGCGCTACATTTAGTCTGTATTTAGAGTAAAACCATTGTTAAAGTAATATAATCGACTTAATTGTTTGTTACAAACGTAAATTACGATAATACCCATTCTTTTGTATGTCAACGAGAAAATCTGTTTTGAAAACAAAGAACGCGTTAGCTGACGAGTCTTGTATAAATGTACGTACATGTATTCTGTTATAGTGTATCTTAAGATAACACGTTACCTAGCCATATTCAAGACTATATTGCGAAACAATTACATTGTTTTTGTTTCCTCCAATTCATCTTTAGTTTTACTTAACTTATCTTGGGTCTGCTGAAGCTGATGATTTGATGCTCGTTCTTTGAGCTCGGATTTCTCAAACTGTTTCCTTAGATCGCTTATTTCTTGCGAAAGTCTTTGATCTCGCAATTCCGTACACTGTTCGGTTGCCGCAAGCCTTATTATTAAAGAAAATGTAACTGTAAAAAACAAACATTAAGCAGAAGGTTTTGATAAATACTACATTAATAGTATAGTGTCGATACATTAAAAAATATACACATATATTGGCATTTTCAAATATGCGCAGTTTGTTTCTTCTTTACCCTACTTTGTTTTTCTGACTTGCGATTGCTATATTGCTTTAAGCCGATTCTGTGACTCTTGAAGCATTTGTTTTAATTCTGTTTCGATATATTGTGATTTCTTTAATGCTTCTGCTATGTCACTTAGCTTGTGTGCGTCTCTTTGTTCACGATGAATGTTCATCTGCTTCGTCCTTTAGCCTCCAAATTGGACATATATACCAAGTATAACCAAGTTAACACAATTAACCTATTCGTTATGCTGTACAGAGAATTTCAATATTAAATAAAATTTCTTGTTATGTATTTTTCTGTATTTCACTATATGTATTTTACTTTACCTTCATTTAGCTATATCCAATTCGTCTCTTGTTTTACGCAATGTCTCACTGGTATCTTCCAAAAGATGACTAGCGATCTCTTCCTTTGACATGACAGTTTTTAACTGTGTTCTTAAGTCATTAATTTCATGTGACTCTTTTGAGTATTATTATTATTATTATTATTATTATTATTATACCGGATTTATACAGCGCCCTTTTCATACAAGAGTGCACGTTCAAAGGCGCTTTACATAAGAACATTTGACGTTTCGCAGATACGAATACATTTTGCAACACAGTTTCAAAAGAAATCGATTAAAGCTACTCAATTATACTATAAAACTACTCTATTATACTTATACTATAAGTACTACGTAAAAAAACATGCACAGTAACCCTAGATTAGAAAGATCAACAAGACTCTATAAAACTACCCTATGTGTATAGCTTACACAATAAAATCTAAAACTTAAACTATAAGTACTACGTAAAAACAAGAACAAAAACAAATTATACCATAACCACGAGTCCACAAACCCCCAAAGGAATAATTATGCTTCCTTTAAAAGGGTGCATTCAAGTTCATGCTGATTTAGACAAGGGTAACGTCGGGATACCATTACCACGAGTCCACAAACCCCCAAAGGAATAATTATGCTTCCTTTAAAAGGGTACATTCAAGTTCATGCTGATTGAGACAAGGGTAACGTCAGGATACCATTACCACGAGTCCACAAACCCCCAAAGGAATAAATATGCTTCCTTTAAAAGGGTTAATTCAAGTTCATGATGATTGAGATTTTATATAATGAATTGAATAAACCACTGCTTATGTTGCATAAGATTGGAGGAAGAGGTGAGTTCTCAATTGAGTACGATAATTGACTCTTTTCCTCAATTTTAATAGTTTTGTACTGCGTTAAGCCTGCATTTTCCAGGATTTAAACTTCTTAACAGTCACACAGATGTTATGAAAATCAGTTTTTATAAATGCTGCATATTTATCAATACAACTTGTAAAATCTAGCATTGTATACTGAATAGCTTGGACTTGGGTTGGTACATTACACACATTATAAGTAATATAAATACATGTTAAAAGCTCTGAAAAGGCACCGGGAGGGCCATCGTTATAACATACACGGTTGGTTTTAAAAGAGATTGGAATAATGAATTACATTTCATATACATGCCTTGTATTTGCGTTATTAAATTCATCGATTGCTTTCCTGTGATTGCTGTAACTGTTGTGTTAATTTCTACTCGTTAGACTCTGATTTATCCAATTGTTTTCTTAGTTCACTTATTTCTTGTAAATGTACCTGGTCCGCCTCGTGCGCTTTTTGGTTTGCGTTTTCTAACCTAAAAACTAGGTCACAGGGTCACTTAGTGCGTTTTAAACATTGAGCATGTTGTCCGCTCTCTAATTCAAATAGTTTTCATCCGATCTTTACGAAACTTGGTCAGAAGTTGTATCTAGACAAAATCTAGGTCAAGTTCGAATATGGGTCATGTCGGGTCAGAAACTAGGTCACGGGATCGAAAAACAGATTGATTTTGGAACAAGGGGGGTTAGTGTGATGAACAATCAGTTGCAATGCACAATTTGAGTTTCAGTTGTCTCCCTTTATCAGACTTTTTTTTTATTGAAAACCTGGTTTTGTGACAATTTTGTCTCTTGTTTTGGATGTAAACTGGTATGCTTTACCTCTTATCCTCAAAGGCATTTAGAATGTTCGGGTGGGTATTAGAACAAATGTCCCATATTATCGTTGTTTCATGCACATACTCGAAAACCTTTCGATTTATCGGAAATCGCGAAATAAGGCGATATTACACGAAGTTCATTAGAGGTCTAATTCCTTAATTAATTATGAAACTCAAGAAACATTATGTGAAGAGAACTCATAATTAACACCCGTAAGTCTTTTATTTAAGTGACGAATTGCCTATACAATACAATTTATTCGACATAATGTATGGTATATACATATACTGTATAAAACATTACTCGCCTACCATGCACAAACATTCGAGCTGCATGTGCAATGAAATAGTGAAATTAGACTTACCCACTTTACTCATCTGCGAACAAAGAAGAACGTGGTTTAAGGTTGCTCAATTGTAGATAACCGCTAAATATTGAATATCTTTGTTTACTTTGCGATTGAGGCTGATGTTCAAAATGCGACCAGCTTGAAGGATATATGTTTCTGTGATCTGCTTTCGTTTTTTTCAAATTCGTAAGACAGTTTTCAACATATTTCTTTCCGTTCTTATTTGTGTGAACACATCCCCATATAACGATGACATCTTCCCTGAAATGTTGTCAATAATTTTTGTGATAGCGACATTTAAGTATTCAAACAATCTACCTGTATGGCTTAACAATATGCATTTTATGTGCTGAGTATATCTTCATATTTTGTCATTTTGAAACAAATAGATATTATTTTCAGGGCTTAAATTCAAGAAATAACCACTTATATTACTGATTATGTTCTTTTACATTGAATAGAATTTGCACGAAATTGTATAAAATGTTGAATTCTTTTGGAAAATATAAAGCGTCGAATGCAAATGTTTTATTACCTTATACTGTTATTGTTATTAACATTCCGGCTGGAGACGGCTCTGAATTATTTAACATGCCAAACTGGTGGCTTTCTATGCAACCATAGTTTGTGTGATCAAGATAAATCAATTTCGGGTATGATTACTAGATGTACAGCCGGTTAATGGTGTCGGGCGTGTGTTTTCAAACTAAGGTTGGTGTGGCTGCTCAAATATTAAACATCTACATTGGAACATGATTATAAATATGGTTATACAAAGTAAAAACTAGATTTTACTGGTATTGGTGAAAACAGTCCTTCCCAAAATTATAATTTATTGCCGGCCAGGAGGTCCTATAATCATGCAGCCTTTGCCGGCCCGGACTCATCATTTCCGGCCCAAAAAAGTAAGATGTAGAAAAAAGACACAAATGAGATTTTTTTAACAATATTTTAATATTATTATAATAATTATAACACATATCCAATCTACACATGTATATGTTTAACTCTTGTGTCGATGTTGACAGTTCGCGGGAAGGTAAAAATGACCTTTGTTTATGCCCTGCTTGCTTACGAATTAATCGGATAAAATTGAAACCAAAACGCACAAGTGGTTGTCAAGTTTGATTTTCTCCCTTTGCGGAATGTACTCATAACGTAAGGACGTAGGGTGTTTTTCGCTTTGACGCTGTATAAACACCAACGTCATTCAAAAAATCAAACCAATCAAAAAACCTTTTACATTATCGGAGAATTCATTAATAATTCGGTAAAATCTGACTTTTACATTGATACTTTTCTGAAAATAGCTTATGGAATTCCAAATTATGCCATAATTTTGTTACCGGACACGAGGTCCTGCAATATTTGAATCATTTCCGGATTTTCCCATTTATTATTGGAAAAATCCGAGGACCGACGGTATTTGGGAAGGCCTTGGTGAAAATATGTTTAACAAAAGATATTTATTGTTAAGTTAATTAGATTCGTATAAGCTATTTCTTCAATGGAATAGTAGGTTAACTCATGGCGAATGCTATTGATCTTAAAAACAATGAACCCATTCAACACACGGTTAATGTTTCAATATTTATGTTTGTACGCGGGGAACAACGGCATGAGTACAGTCAAGTTACCATTACCGGATCATTACCATTGCGGATCACTTTGATGTTGAAAACTACGTTTCTCGATAAATAGTAGACATTTTTAGATGATACTTTGCACACGGCATCTTCAAGGCCTGTTCTTTAAAACGAATTGATTGAGTCGTAATCAGAGCTACTCTTTGTCAACGATTTCGGTACGTTTTGCTGACATGTATATACGACTATGTTGACTTCCGTCTCGTTTTCAAATTGAGGTTGAACATTATTCGCGGCAACATGCTATAACTCTGTTAAAAAGTAAGAAGTTTAGGCCTTAATTTAAAGGCCATTTAGTAGCCTTTCTGCCTGCAAAAGTCTTTTTCAGTTTTGATTCGTATTTAAGATTTTGTAACACCTTAAATGAAATGAAGAATAAGGGCAATAACGAATCAAGCCTGATAATATGCGTATTGATAATA
>VMBQ01013653.1:0-17279 GCA_007657795.1 Dreissena rostriformis | reverse complement strand
TTATACTACGCTTAATATTGTTGTTTTGTTTATCGCTTTTGCGCCTGACAGTAAATGCATATTAATTAATACTCGTTCTTCAATTGCTTTTAATTCCTCTGTTACCGAGTTAAATTGCATCTTATATAACAAACGGGGTTCAAAATAATCATAGATTAGTTTAAGTTTTTCACATTCTGCAACTGCTTAGTATAGACTAGTACAATATTTATTCACGTGCGAGATATTCTAGCAAAACACTATGGTGATATATTTATATATAAATATCTCGTCATTTTAAAATAGAACGACCAATATGTCATTGTTTCCACTTTCTATCTTTATTACGATCCATTTATTGAGGATATTGTTGCAATAATGCAAACGGAAAATACTGCTAGTGACTGGGGGTTTGAATTACACTGCTAAGAGTTTACGTACAAATTATGTTTCGTCTATTGAATTCGATGGCTCGTGTCTATACATGTACATGTACTAGTAGGTAACCAGCCAGATACTTCATAATTGTAAAGTAATTCGACCTGGGCCCGTATTCACTTACAAATTCTTATACTTAAGTCTAAAAATAAAGAATATTCTTGAAACTGTTTTGTTGTAATAGAATAATACAGTTCAAAATAACACAAAATGTAATACCTCTAACTAAACAATTCTTCATTTAGAACAATTTATCTATGAAAAAAGTAGCATGTATAGCCCGTATATATTGAAACCCTGAACACATTTTCTTCGCTCCAAGTCTATTCTTTATTCTTAAGTCTAAGAATTGGTTGGTGAATATGGGCCATGAATCATATCATTAAAGGTGATGGTGATAAACTTGCTTAAATTTGTTTGATGTTGTTGTTGATTCACTGAAAACGATTTATACATGGGATCGCGTCTTACTGTATCTTGGTTTCTGGTGAATATCGATGATAAGCAGTGTCGGTTGTGCATACTTCGTATTCGACTACAAAAAAAAATGCAAACGAATATTGTTTCTACATATATTGAATCTTATTATATTTTAACTTGTTGGCGATCATTTTTTTTGTTATTTATTAACTTGTATATGTGTACATGACTTACTATATGACCGAAAAATGCGTTTCGCTTTGCTCAGCTACCGATAAATTGGACAAGTGCTCCGCGTCGTGCTATAACGATTTGGCTTAAATGTAGACGTTTAAGAGGACATTATTCTGAGTACAGTGTTACTTGGAAAATATCATATTTTCAAATATAGTTATATTATAATTATAGGGTTTTATATTGAATTGTAATGTGTAACATTTGATTGTCTCATTTTAATAAACGCTCAATACAATAATTATTTTTGTTAATTATATAAAGTTGTGTCGGGGCACTTTCGGCGTGGTCATGATTTTAAGATGAAGCTTTAACAACGTAATGAATGAAATTAACATGCAGTACCGCCATACTTATGCGCACTTTTGCTAAAGATACTGTCATGTTATTACATTCTCATTAAAGGCGCATATATAAACAATGGTGTTACATTATACATATATATATATATAACGATTTACTTGACATACTTGTTGTAACTAGAATAATATATGCGTGGAAAGAGTGAATATGAATTGTTGAAACACGCATTAGTTTTATATATACGCGAATTGATTTTTAGCGTATCACATATCTTTAAACGTTAATCCTACAAGTTGTTTGCAAATTTGACGTAATTGCAAGCTGACATCGTCATATTCCCGAAACAGTGTCATTTGATTTGCGTTCGTTTTGGTCGTCCAATTCTAGTCCAATATGTATTCTCCCTCGTGTGCAAGATAAATAAATATATGTAACACTTGATAAAGTGTTCGTTTGGTTTTGAGACACCGCTAAGATCACCATCTTTTGTTTTTTTACACTCGTATGGAATCTTAGGCTGACCTGTATCCTTCAAACTGCCAATAAACGTGTTGTTCAAATATTATACCGGTTCTTTGAATCTTTACCAACTACTTTGTTGTCATCTATTCAATGTTGAGGAATAAAACTGCCGTCATATTATTTTGTGTTTGCGAGTGAAACCCGCGTGTGAATATAGCAAAACACGGTATAAGATAAGGATGAGCGAAATTTGGATCATATAAAATTATCAATCAAAACATGTTGTATTGACCTAATATGTTCAATGATAGATGCGTTGTAATCTGAAAACTTGGAACGTGGATAGGTTTGAATTATGGCGCGTTCAATGCAGCGTCAAAACGGAAGTATGTTCGTTACGTGTTCAGAAAACAAAACATATATATTTATGTAACCTAGAAATAGGACGATTTACAAATCATACTGCATGTAAAATGCGCAATTTAATGAGTTGTTTTATTATGAACTTATTATATAAAACATTTTCTAACATAAAAAACATAATAAATGTATTTGTTCTTTTGTACTTTAATCTGATAGTTGTGACAAGAGTCATATTTTTTAAACTTAAGCCTTTTTGATTTTGAATTACCATGCATACAGCACAGGTTAAAAATATACTGTATTCTTCCATGTATTGAACATGTCTCACTAAGGCCTCTATTATTCATGATATGTTTATCGAAAACTTACTTGTTAATGCTTTTGGTTTAGTGGCATGTAAGCAAACCGCTTTCAGAAATGGTGGGCCATTGACCTTACACTAATTTATTAAGAACCCGTGTATCTTAAGAACTAAATATGTTTGCAAAAAGTCAACTCTTCTAGTTAATCAATCTGGAGAAACACACAATATTAATAATCAATATTTACAGTCCTACCATAATGTAGACATGCATTTCAAAAAAACATATATGCTCTATTGCAGCAAATGTTCTAATAGCAACACTACTATATTGATGATATTGTTAATTAAAATATGTTAATGTTATTTAAAAAAAAATAGTTTTTCGATAAACGCCTCCATTGTTATTCTTTAAAAATCACCTACGTCCATTATAATGTTCCGACTGGAAAGTCGCATAATCGATAGTGCGCGTGCGCATAGAGGTAATACTGATTTGCCCCCGCCCGCTGAAAGTGCCCCGGGGATAACATGTGATAATTGTATAACTTTTAATGAGCGATAAAACAAACGACACATGTGCGTGAAGCAACCATTTAATAACAGTTTAAAATAATATATAAATATAATTTTGTTTGTAATTAACCTATCGTTTAAACAGTGATATGCTCCTTAAAAAAGTTAATTTACAAATTTTAACAAATCAAAACACTATCTCTTCTTACATGGAATTGCGTCGCAGAATAGTCGCGGTGTGGCAGCTATATAGATACGGCAATAGTTATTGACCCCTGCATATCGTTGCATGACGACTTCACAAACAATCTTTAAGGTATTTCTATAGATATGCTTTCGCCAATTTGTAAGTACTATAACAACAACAACAACAACAACAACTTTTATTAGCATATAAGCATAATACAATGCTTTTTTGCCACAAAACAGAAAGTTACGCAGTGTGTATACTAATATCAATACAATGATTTAATAAGAGAAGTTTACAAAAAGACAGTAATACATCAGTAATCAATATAATTATATCTTCAATTGTAACACGAGGAAATTGTAGAATTATTTATTTATACAAACATATTCAATGAAAAATCAAATAATATGGCTGGCTATAGTCTTGTAAGAGTTAATAATTATAACTGATTGTCTATATTATTACGAATTTCATTAGCATTAAAAAGATATTTAGCGAGGTTTATAATGTCTTTTTTATTTGCCGACTGCATTAGAACGTCAAATTTATTTCACGTTGGCCACCTTTGAAAATATGGTTTTAAATGTTCTTTTCTAATTTCTCTATAAAGAGGACAAATTAGTAAAACATGGTATTCGTTTTCTATAGCGTTTCCGTTGNGCATTTAGCATAATCAATGAAGACGCAGTATAGTTTTTGCCCTGAATTGAGTACTTTATTTATTAGACTGTTAAGGCCAAAACAAAAAATAGGTCCGTTTCCGGTCTCCTTGGAGAAAAAAACAGGGTCGGTAGGTAGGATTTTTTTTATTTTTTTTTGTCTTTCGGGTACTAGAATGAAGAAATGAAAATGAAAAATGAAACGAAAATGAACACATTTTTTTTTTGGCGACCCCAATAAAAAGTTGAGGGTCGGCGCCAATTCTGGAGACACGGTCGGGCGACCGGAAACGGACCTATTTTTTTATTTGGCCTCAGTTTAAAAATACAATCTATCGTACTTTTGTTTTCTTTGATATCCGTATTGGAATTCAGATATTGATTTATTCAATTCGCACCATTTAGTTATTCGGTTTTATAATACTTGTGAATAAAGGTTTGATATTATATTATTAAGGGTTATTCCGCGATAGTTTTCTGATTGATTTGGGTCTCCACTTTTATAAATTGGTGTAATGTAACCTAGTCACCAATCTTTCGGGTAATTTCCACTTTCAAATATGTTTTTGAATATATATACCAGATGCGGTTTTATGACGGTGTATGTAGCTTTGAATATTTTAGCGGGTATCTGATCTGGTCCAATTGATTTTCCGTTGTGTTGTGTTGATATTGCTTGTTGAATTTCATTTTCTGTGATCGGGGTCAAGCATGTCATTTCTTTCGCTGTTGCTAGTGTTGTCATGGATATTGTCAATGTTTTCATTGGACATGTTGTTCATGTCATTAGTATATAAATTATTGAAATGTTCATACATGTTGTTTATATTGATGCTGTCAAGAAAATGCATATGTTGTTTATGACATTTTTTATATTTTTCCAAAAATGTTTAGGCTCTGTTTTAGCAATACTGCTTAACCGTGCCCCTTCTTTGACTCTATGGCGATATTTTGCTTTTCGGCGTATATCGTTATATTTTGTTCTGTGCTGAATAAAATTGTGTCTATTTTCAACAGTTTTACTTTTATTGAAAGCATTTTTTGCGTGTTTGAAATTGTTTTTTGCAGTTTTACAGGTTGAATCGAACCATTCTGGTTTTTTATGTTGTCTGTTGTGCGGGTTTGTTTTTATTACTTTTCCGAATATACATGCACTGTTTTCCTGAAGAAACTAAGTCAAAATACTTATTTTTTCACCTACTGTTTTATTTTCATCAAACACCGTATTTAAGTTTGGTTTGTTTCTTTTATTAACGTATTAAATTTATTAATTTTGGTTTCGTCAAACACTATGTTTTTATTTTCTGTTGTATTAGATTCATATGTATTCAATGGTATATTTTTGGTGATTTTTCATATTTAAACTAAAATAAAGAGCTGCATGGTCAGAAAATTCTGTCCAGTCTAGAACTTCAAATTATTTAACAAAATTCTGCTCGAGCGTATCTTTTTACAATAATCAGTAATCTGTTACACTGAGGCCACGTGATGAACTGAAAGTTTAATTCCCTTGCTTATCTTAATGTGTTAATCGACCGTTGGCAATACCGTGACTGGTGGTTTTGCACATGGATATCAAAGCGCGACCTTGAATGTCAATCACGTGATCTTGATTCATGCGTTTAGGAAAACTTGTGGGCGTAAAGTATGCGTTGTTTGTACTTAAAGTGGTATCGTCATCTAAATGTTTTTCATATTCTAATATGTCTGACAAATTCCCAGTTCTTTAGTTTAAATGTCCAACAATGTATGTGTGGCCTAAATTACAATATTTTTCGATGCCTTTTTATATTTCCTAAAAAAAATCAAAATCTTTGTCTTTTAATACTTTTGAAGTGATAGGTGGAATATATGTACAACATAAGTATACATTTTTATCAAAATCAAACAGCGATTGATCTAATTTTAACCATACTATCCCATAAATATCTTTTTCTGCAACAGTTATCATATTTTTAAATGAGGTTTTATAATAAATTGAAATACCTCCTGCTTTACGACCTTTTTTAATCCCATGTGATTTATGTCCATAAATGTGTCCACTGAGATAGTTTTGAATTTCAATGTTAGTTGATTGCTTTTGCTTGTCCAAGTTTCACTTAATATCACAAGGTCGTAATTGCCGATTATTTGTAGAAAATCACAGTCATTTATTTTTCTATTGAGTCCGTTAACATTCCACGAGATGATTTTAAGCTTCTCTTTGTCCTACTCATTAACTTCCCGGAAGTTTAAAAATGTTTTGCTTTTTTTGCTGTGTCCCACGTTTCGGCATTTGATTTCTAGCGGCAAATTATGGACAACGTGGGGTAATGGAGTTTCTCGTATGATATTTTCAGACAATTATCTGCCCACATGCAAACACGTAAAACGTCGCCGCGGCGTTGTTGATGAAGTGTCCGCCTAGCGATCGGGAGGTCACGGGTTCGATCCATATTAAGGGGGCGTTCATTAGACACCAAGTACTGGTTCTAGCCCAGGAAAAAGGACTCGACAGCGTTTCAAATAAGCCTTAGACTTTAAATCCGATAGCGCTAAAATAAATACAGTCTACTCTCGTTATCTCGAAGTCGGCGGGATCAAGAAAAACATTCGAGATAACGAGAGTTCGAGATATCCGATAAGGCGTTTTCAAAGAAAACATGAGACGAAAATTTACCATGTTTTTAACATCTTAATACCTGCTAAGTGGTCTTACTAAAGCCGTCACCGTGTGGAATAATACTCACAACGCCGTAATAATTACTGTATGAGATTAAATGCGCGCTTCTTACGATTCTCTGATGTTAAAAAATACTGAACTGTACATGTACATTTTTAGAACAACATTCTGCTTCTTCTTCATTATTTTTTATCGAGTGCACCGGGATTGTCTCCCATATGGCCATCGCCCCCAGAAAGACGTGTTAGTTGGTTACGGGGGATAGTGCAAGATACAGGAGACACCCCGTTCCAGAGGTGACCCTGGGTCTTTTAGTGCCCGGTGTATAGCACCTAGTACACTGCACCTCGGTTTAACGTCTCATGCGAAAGACGAGTTAGTAGGTTAGGTGCAGCGGGGGATCGAACCAGCGATCTCTGGATTGTGAAGCCAGTGTGTTACCACTAGACCACGGATCCGCTACNCAACAGTTATCATATTTTTAAATGAGGTTTTAAAATAAATTGAAATACCTCCGGCTTGACGACCTTTTTTAATCCCATATGATTTATGTCCATAAATGTGTTCACTGAGATAGTTTTGAATTTCGATGTTAGTTGATTGCTTTTTGCTTGTCCAAGTTTCACTTAATATCACAAGGTCGTAATTGCCGATTATTTGTAGAAAATCACAGTCATTTATTTTTCTATTGAGTCCGTTCACATTCCACGAGATGATTTTGAGCTTCTCATTGTCCTACATATTAACTTCCCGGAAGTTCCCGTCCGCTCCTCTGGATAGTAGTTTCGGTCCCGCCCATTTTGTTGTTCTACCGGCTGCTCGTTCTCGGTCTACCAAGTGCTGTTTGTTGCGTCTTTTCTCTAGGGTCCCCTCGTTTGCTGGATACCGATGCCTTGATTTAGCGCTTTCAGGTCCTGGCTTCGTTCAATGGCTGTTTTTCGTACGAGCTCTCGATCTTCGTAAAGATGGAATTTTGCTACAATAGGTCTTGTTTTGGATGGTTTACTCTGACCTATTCTGTGAACTCTGTCAAGGATGATATTTTTGTCGATGTGAAGAACTTCTTTAATGAGCTTTTTAATAATATCATCACAGTTTTCTTGGCTTGACGTTTCCGCAATACCATGAAACAGCAGATTTTCTCGTAAGCTATGGAATTCAAGTTTGTCGGTAGCTTCATCAATTTGGGAAATTTTCTTGTCATATGTGTGTACTGTATTTTCAATGTCCATAATTCTTTCTTGAAATTCTTTGATTTGGTTTTTCGATTCTGTTAACGTGCGCTTTGTCATTTCAAATTGTTTGTTAAAAAAAGTTAGACTGGTTTCAACGGAATCTATTTTTTTCTCGAGAAGTTCAACTCTATTGTTTAATTTGTTCATGCCTTCTTCGATTTTATCAATTTTTGATACTTGCGTTTTGATTTGTTTAATGTCCTCGATCATTTCGGATGCCCACATCGGAGGTACCTGACTGTTTTGAGTGAAAGTTCCGAATTGATTGCAGGGAGGGGATGCGATCCCAAACTGGGTTCCATATTGTGGTGCTCCCGGAAAATTCATATTCCAATTGAATTCAGGGATATAATGTTGCGAACTATTAACTGTACCAAATGTAATGTGCGTTGGCGTGGTTGACCTGTTACACGTTTCGCTTCGTCGTCGTTGTTGTCATTCGAATTTAAACCTAAGTGACAGGTTTTGATGTGCGGGAATCCCGTGCTCAATTGTTCGGTTTCAATGGGTGATATTGTTTTTCGTTTAGAACTTAAATTTTCTTTTTTACCTCCTTTTAAGTTTTAACTTTTCTTTGGAGACATTGAGCAAACATGTTGCGCTTCATATTGGTCTAAATTTTACTCACTTCATTGCTTTAAATTCACTTGAATTTTAACATTTTGCCACAGCTACAAATTCCACGTCTACACACATGCGCATGCGCAATCACATTCTATAAAAGAAAGTTTGCTTAAAATCGCGCATGATATGCCCAAAATAAATGCTTTTTAAAAGCGTGTGATAACTGAGTTCTGCTGTATTTGTCTGGTGTAATTTGGAATTTGAAGGACGCCAATACGACAACATTTAAGAACGACAAATGTACGCGCATATACGACAATAATAGCATATGTCGTTATTTCGTGTTTGCATTTGGACGGGTTTAAAGGGAGAAAAAACGACAACGCGACAACACGACAATAAGGGCATTAGTCGTTCTTTTGTCTAAAGGCTTTATGTTATACTTTATGTGAACGTGTTCGAAGGGACTGTGTTATGATGCCTTATGGATACGTTTAACAACATGTTGTCATAGTTCTATAAGACAGAACACGAGGCGTAATCATGCCGAACCGATTGGTTCATATGTTTACTGATGTAAAGCAGCTTAAAATACACATGACCGTAAATGTTCTTATCATATCATGACTATTGGAATGAGTTATAACCGCAGTGATATTTACAAGTAAACCCAGGTTATACAAAATAATATTTAACATATGTTAACACCTGTAACATCTGTTTTAACTTCTTGTGTATTTAAACTACTGAACCAAACGGTGGGGCATGCACAATGACAAAAAAAGCGGCGAAATTACTCCGATTGCGAATATCTTATTCGCATTACTTGGACCAACAGTTGTTTATAGATTTATCTCACGTCCACTGTTGAGACACAACGTGTTTTCCTGCATCGTGGATATAAATACCTCTATATTATAATTGATCACGCATAAATACAATTTAATACGATTTAAGAGATTTACCAATTTGGTCGCCTTCATTAAATACTATTTGAAACGACTGGAACATTCTGATCGAAATAAGTACGAAGTATGCATTATCACAGAAAGAAAATGCAACAAGGAATTCAGTATAATTAAATATATAAATGCATGTAGTTGTTTAGTCTGAGATACGTGTTTATATATATGCATTTGTATATCTTTTAACTAGTGAGTGAGTAAATGTACACTTAATTTTGTTTTTGTGTACCTATTACTACACTGTTTCAAAGGACAAAGCGACGAACAAATCAAATTCAACGACTATGTTAAAGCATGCTTAAATGCATGAGGTAAACAATGAGGTTTTAAATGTGATGTTTACTGACATTATGACATATGTTCCGCCACATTCTTTTCAGACACATACGTGTTCGCGCACGATTTTAATAATGACCCAGCTTATCATTTTGTGCTTCATTGAATGGCAAAGGAAATAAGAAATAACAAAACGGTGTTTTCTTTTGTTTACTAGGACATGTAAGTGCATTGTACACGGTTTAGTACTGTACATTTCGGGGTTCGTGCTCTTATTTTTATTGAAAACCTAAGATTAAAATAAATAGATAGTCTGGATTGTATTCAGTTAATTTTTACCCTACAACATACACCTTAGTTAGCAAAGCATGTCCATATATATTTCTTCGTTTGCGCTTAGTTCCACTAAGGGCACACAACTGTTCCCTGCTTGAACTTCTTCAACAGCTTCTCGGACTCTGTGCTGATTGGAGTCGTCTCCACCCATGATGAACACGAGTTGATTTCCATGCGCTTCTTTTCTTTATTAACACTCCCTGTTCAAATAAAAACAAAAATCATGATGATAATAATAATAATAATAATAATAATAATAATAATAATAATAATAATAATAATAATAATAATAATAATAATAATAATAATAATAATAATAATAATAATAATAATAANAGAAGAAGAAGAAGAAGAAGAAGAAGAAAAAGAAGAAGAAGAAGAAGAAGAAGAAGAAGAAGAAGAAGAAGAAGAAGAAGAAGAAGAAGAAGAAGAAGAAGAAGAAGAAGAAGAAGAAGAAGAAGAAAAAGAAGAATTAGAAGAATTAGAAGAATAACAATAAAACAATAATAATGGGCAGGACATAATAATCACAAACGACAATATCTGGGATAATGGAACACAGACAAGCATCCTCAAACTGAAATAATGTTGGTGTACAATGCATAAACAATCATTAAAAGCGCTTTAGCGATCATTCCCCACTGGTATGCACATATTACACAAATATATTTAACCGTCTCTGATCGTGATATCTTACTAAGTATATGAATAGGGCATGTAATCAGTCATCCTCGTGCAGTGTTTACCTGACAAGATATACGTCTTCCCCTCTTCTAAATAGACGCCGCACGATGCGGAACTCTCACTTGTGTATAATCTCGCTTTGTTCACCGCTGATACGCTAGTATGAAATTTGAACTGAAACAAATTGACATGCACTTAGAGATCTCATATCAACGCATGTTTCACAGTGTTTAAAATGTGGTAAACCAACGCCCGTGTTGATGTAGGAAATTGTAGCTTGATGTAAACAAGACAACAAATATAGCTTGCATTTTGTAAAGCCTTCCCGTGTTCTGAATTTGGTTTGTCGGAATAAAGAATACTGTAATATAAAATTATAATTAATTAAATCAGAACGTTTTGATATAATTAATGGTTTAGCCATCATTGATAATGATTGTATTTCAAAAAGTATACAAAATGTGCTTTAAACATTAATATCATGTAACATATTTCAGTGCGAGACCACATGTATGTGACCAGATTAAGGCATGCATACTCGTTTTGCGTAACATATGTTTGATTTTGTATTATTTAATCCAAAATTGACGTTGTGGCTTGGTATCTAACTATATAAATCATACACATAGTACACAAAGCCTTGAAATAAAATAATAATTAACTAAATAAATTATAAATTATATATTTATTATATTATTATATGATAGGCAATTACCTTGTATGTATTTGCTTTGCTTGGTTTGTAAATCGTATAGTAGAAACCGAACAAATCGTTGGTATCAGCAGGTTTTTGAAGTTTACTTTTCACTTTGGTCTTGATAACTGAAATAAATTATACTTAATAAATTATCCTCTAAATGATGGCTGGGTAGGACACTTTTTACAAAATAGTTAAAAGCAATAGCGAGAAATAATACCAATACATAATTTAACATATACATCATACATAATTTAACATATACATCAGTGTCAAAAACAGTTTACTATGTCAACGTATATAAGACCTGCTACACACTAATAAATATTGCCGCAAATGTCAATATATAATTATGTAATAATTAGCATACTCACTAAAATCTGATGCACAGCCCAGATCCAAATGGGGCCTTACAGCACACTTACAGCATTCACACAGACCCAAAACACTCACAAACAGAACACTCAATACTAATGATTTCATTTTCGAGAAATAGCTTTCTTACAACGTGTACTTCTCTCGATACGTTGTTTGCAAATGAATGCGTAATATTCCGAATCAGTATACATACACATATCTAACAGCTTTATTTACCACTCCCAGTTGAGTTCAAACACGGATGTCAGCTTGACGATAATCACTTCGATATCCTGTTGTGATTAATAAGGAGTGTCGCTTGCGTGTTATTATTGGACAGAAAATAAAGCAATCAAATTCATTGTTGCTCGAAATGTTAATCATCGGAATACTTAAACTTCGAGATAACCTGGCCTAAACTAAACCTAATTATAAATAATCATAGTAAGTAGGGTTGTTTTCACAAATGACGAACACGTATAATCTTAAAGTTGTGATTCACAAACATGTACAGTTCATTACTATGATAGCATTGTTTATTTTAATGAATATAGGCAATCTGTCACATGTTCATATTTTATCTGGAAACCCATTATCTTCCATTAGTCGTTCATAGCAGCATAAGAGGTGATTATTGCATATAACAAAATAAAGATTATTACAAACATGTAATTGGAGAACCGTACGAGAATTGGGGGATATATATAATATATAAAGGTATAACTTATTTTTAACGAAATATATTTTACCAATTTGATCAATGGGATTAAGTTTATTCCGATTTGAAAGTAACTTTAAATGTATACATACAAAGCAGCTAAGATAGTTTATATGATTTTTGGTTTGAAAACCCATTAACTGAATTTAAAAAAAAATACTTGACATTTTATAATCATATTGTTTGATAAATTCTTCTCCAACGAATTGACGGCGGAGTATTTCATAATACAATGGTTAAATATCCCAAGTATGGCATTTTGTTCAGAAGCACTGTGATGTTCAAAATCATTAAATTTCCCTAAGCGGAATACCTGACATGGCCTATATTCATCTGATATGATGTTTCTGACATAATCAAATTTCTACCTGCAAAATACCTGATTTAGCACGCATGATATTAAGGACCCGAAAACATCAGCATTCCTACATCAAACCCATTTATCAAAATTTTAACGCTAGATGTGGTCTGGTACAACAGTTTTAACAAGATACAAAATGCTCTTTTTTAGTTTTTGTGGTACAATATATTCAACACATGTTCATTAACCATGTTAGTGTTCGTGTGTCGAAATTAAAATGGAATATATTGTACCACAAAAAAGAGCATTTTGTATCTTGTTAAATCTATGTTACCAGACCACATCTAGCGTTGGCTATTGCTATAAGGAACACTGTTTTGTTATGGGTTAACTTTATTTTTACAAAATATTGTACGAAATTTTCGTTGATTGTGATTGTTAATGGGGCTTTAATGCCTCTCTTTGTAAAGAAATCTAACGACGGAAAAGCATAATAAAATAAACTTCATTGTTATGGTTTTAAATGTGCCTCGTTTATGTGTCATCGGTTCGAATCATTTGTAACTATGCTTATTGTGTATTTATTTTAACACAAGACAGTACAAGCTTTAAAACATATGGAGTAAGGCATACTATGAGGAAATAAAATCGGCACATTGTCTTTATGTAAAGTATAAAACAACTTATTTTTGTTTTAACTTGAAGCTAAACGAAGACATTTGGCCTATCTGTACCACGTGCAATGTATTAGCGCCTAATACAGGAAAAGATTGATTAGGGACCATTTACTTGGATGAACACATGTAATGCAAATAGGATTATTAGAGGCTAAATCTCTATGAAAACTCAAGCTGTGGCTAAGCCAAACATGGTCTTTTGCTCTATTTTCTCTTTTTTTTCCTTCGACTAAAAAAATGCGGAATATATTCAGTCATATTATTTATCAAGAATCGTCATTTCATACCATATTGTATTAAACAATTTAAGTTAATATGTTCGTAAGTGCGCAACGAGAAACCCTATATTCTACTATGTTGTTTTCTTTTCATATATATTTTTCAAAACAAACGCTTTTCCGACCGAAGGAAGCATTGTTCGTCCATAATACACATTATTTTTTTTAAGTTCTATGAGTCTAATAAATGTTACTTTCTTGTTCCTCGAGTGCGATAATACTTTACAGCAGCAAATCGATCAGTTAGGTTTTCGGAATACCTCGCAAGCATGCTAGTATATATAGCGTGTTGATTATACTTCAACTTCTTTTAAAACAGAATGTTTTAACTGATGCATGTTGTTAAGGAACACACAAAAATCTTTACAACCGTATTTTTAAAAAGCTAGATGTTCAAATGACAAAATATGAAAAGCACAAAAACGCTAACAAAGTTTTGAAATCAGCAATTTTCACAATAAAATCGTTTTTGCATTAGAGAAAGCGCAGACAAACACAACTTATTCAATCTAGAAATATGTAGAAATGTCATTGATTTAAATTAATTTAATTATCAACCAGCAAATGCGTTTGCACCGAAACGGCATTTGGTGTATCTTTATGGTGCAAGATCATTTAATTTAAAGCACAGCTGTATTTATTCTTTTGAAAACATTTATACAATTAATACATACATTTGTTTTCGCGTTATTATTTCACAACAACAGGTATGCATCACATAAATAAGTTAAATAAATAATTACGGAAGACCGAATGGTCGCTACAGACAAACAAATAACAGTATTGAATATCGATCAATGTTTATTACGAGAAATACACCTATCTTAAACTATATTTTCCGTCTGTTTTCAGGGCGGCGACCACAGTTTTTTTTTCCAGTTGTTTGTGTTCTTCTCAAATGCATATATTTTGTGTAAGTTTATGTTCGTCATTTTTGACTAAAAACATACTCTACCAGTTACGTTTAAATTGGTCGTAGGGTAAATTTTCAAATTTTCCAGCAAGGAGTTCTCTAGAGCCATCAAGATGTCGGTTCGTCCATTAAAACCACAGTCTTCCATGATGGACAAAAACAGTTAAGCAACTTACACATTATACAATCCTTTACATAATTCATTAGACAAACACAAAGAGGACATGTTTTTCATTATTGGTAATAGTATTGTTCTGAATTGTTTAAAAGCTGACAACATATTCCACATGACAGATGTCACAGTTGTCCATCTGAAACTCACGGCGTATTCACAATTTGAACATGAAGCGGATGATGTGATTGTGATTGTAAGAAACGAGATTTCATTACAAATCCGGCTTGATGAAATATTTCCGTTGACCATATGACATTCTTGCTTTTATATGGAACTGTATTTTAAAATCATAACATAACTTCAACAATTAAATGAATGTAAATATACTAACCGTCGTTTAATGTATGTCCTTAAGTCATGCGATTTCTGGAAGGTTTTCATACGTTCAAATCGTATATAAACTGTGGTAACTTGTTCGAGTGATTGTATTATCAAATGTAGTTTCTCAACTGTGCCCACATTGAATAGTGGGTTCAACAAAAAATTATGGGACCAATAGATGGCCCAAACGGAAACCAAAACGGGTGGCCCATAAAGGGCCCATGTGAAATTGCAACAGTTGTTAATATATTAACCGAATTTGGGCCTGCCAATATTAAACAATATGGATCCTGTATGTTTGTTTATATACTAGTTATTATGTTGTCGTTGCTTGCCGGCAAAATGGAGAACTCGTTGAAGTTATTTCCACGAAGAAACTCAAAGGGTATATATATTTATATATTATGTTTGTTCCTGTTTAAATGCTTTTATTCATTCATAATATATACATATGCACACAATTTACAAAGACATGTTCGTTCATATACTTAAATTACCCTATGTAATGTGTTTTCGCTATATTAATACAATCATTACTCAAGCTGAATTAGGATCATACTTCCTTCAACCTTTTTACCTTTTTTACTTAACTTAAATAATTATTTATGTATAGCACAATAATATTGAGTGATTCTTAAACAAGAAAAAGATCAGATTTACAACAACTATGGCTATAGTGTTCAAAGAGATAAAACTTAGTACATTTGCAAAGTTTGATTTTACACTTAGAGTGCAGTTTACAACACAATCAATATAAACTTTATGATCAATATGCAAACAACATAGTAACACAAGACAATAATCAGATATACAACGACTATGGTTACAGTGTTCAAAAAGATAAAACCTAGTACATTTGCGAGTGTCATTAAAAATGGACCTTTTTAACAAAGTTTAATTTTACACTTAGAGTGCAGTTTACAACACAATCAATATAAACTTTATGATCAATATGCAAACAACATAGAAACACTTGATTAAGAAAACACATTTTTCAAGTTTCATATATAATGCGAGTTAATAACAGTTATTTTTGTTATTTATGCATTTATGAATTACTCTTAATCTTATAACTTTCCAAAAAATTCCTTTATTCGATTCATTTGTTGTGTTTGCAAATATATTTGCAAATTTGGAATAACTTCTTTCCTTTTGCATTCAAAAATGTACTTTTTAGCTTCCATGAAATGAATAAAGCAGTTGTAATTTACGTTTGTATCACCAAGAAAGAACATTTTGCTGTTTATTTCTATTTGTATATTTGCGTTTTTAAGCTATCCAAGATATCTTTAATAAGTATGTGTACTGTGTTACAATCCCAGAATAAATGGGTAATTGATTCTTCTGACAAAAAAGTGCATGTTTTACTATCGGACAAACCCATTTTAAAAACGAGTGAGTTTGTTCCCAATATACTGTAGTTTGTAACCATTGAATTTATGTATTATTCGTTTTTTTAAACACTTGTCCATGGACATTTTCCCATTGTATGGAATCATCTGCAAAGTATTCATTCCATTTTGTTTGCCATGTGGGGATTTCAAAGTTCTCTTTTAACATATTGTATCGTAACTTATTACAAGAATTCAGAATGATAGGTTGTATGTAGGTCGACAAAATGGGATATGAATGTTCTTTATAATCTTTTAATTTTACATTTTGCACTTAGACAATGTATGTGGAAAGAACCTTTCTTATACCTTCATAATGTAAAAAGTTTACCGGTTTATTCATTTTGGCTTGTAGCTCTTGCAGTGTTAAAATCTGCCCACTGTCTTTAATAATATCTTTTACAAACCGAATGTCATTATCATACCAATATTTCCAAAAAAATTTATTTATTGTTGATTAATAAACAGTTATTAAAAAACAGAGGCATATCTACAAGTTAATCAACAGAGTCAATAATAATACTCTTAACAAAGTCAGAATATATTGTTAAAACATCTATTCAAAAAGCGGTTGTTATATTTTAAACAGCTGAAATTGCGTATAAATTGCCTGTATTACATTGTATATTAAAATGTATTTACTTTCTAGCCAAGGATGTAAATTTGTTCTGGCCTTGAATAACTTTTCTTATCCATTATACTTTTAAACTTTTCATAAATGCATTTATGTCCACCGTTTTGAGTCCCCCTTCATCAAATTCTTTTGTTATGACTTTTGCTTTGATTTTTAAAGGCCCTTACCACACAAATTTGAGTAGTTTATCATTTAAAACTTTACAAATAGCCTCTCCGGGTTGTGGCAAA
>VMBQ01013651.1:5764-16816 GCA_007657795.1 Dreissena rostriformis | reverse complement strand
TCCAAATCTCCCATATCAAAATCATTTATTCCATTTTCATAATCCAGTCGATCAATTTCTTCGTTTTCGGCCAATATGTAAAAAATATCATCATCTGATGAAGATATGTCCTCGTAGTATCCAGGGGATTTCTGCTTATTTTCGTGTTCTGCATTCAATGTTGCAGTTCTTGCATTAGGACGCGTGTACTTGTGAATATTTATCAGATGATCCAATAAATAACTTCGCCGAATAAACTTCACAGGACAACTCACTTCAACACATTTCCAATGTTTAAGTTCCCTGTGGCGTTCAGAAATATTCCTTGTAAGATTCCTTTCATACCGGTAAGTTCTGTCACAGGTATCACAACGATACATAATTGCTAATTTTGTAAAAACACTTTGAAAATACGTCCACTCCTGTTGACAAAATGGCTACCAGAAGACAGTTATGCAGAACTTTCACGAAATCCACGTGAGCGTTGCCTCAATTCACAATATTGTACTTTGCTTGGGTAATATATTTGCGCGGGAAATTCTGCTACTATAGTTTTTATGCTCCGGTGAGTTTACACGTAATGATCGATCCAGTCCTGCATAATTTACACTGCATATTTGTTTGCATTTATACTTTTCTTAAAACAATTTTATGTACAAAATGTATCAGTTTATATAATAATTTGCAGGTAAGCGACCATCCTCGCAACAGTTTCAGTCCGTGGTGCATTTTAGAAGTAGAACGTTTTGTATTACACTTATATTACTTATATATACCTGATATAATGTACTCAGTATAACAACACTCTTATTTACATTTTATCACTGACACTTAACATTTTATCACTGACACTTTACATTTTATCACTAACACTTTACATTTTATCACTGACACTTTACATTTTATCACTGACACTTTACATTTCTTCACTGACACTTTGCACTTTATCACTAACACTTTGCATTTTATCACTGACACTTTACATTTTATCACTGACACTTTGAGATACTTCAATTGGATATAATAGGTTTAAAGGTCGTTTCAATTCCTTTCCTGTATGTGTAAGTAGGTCTGCTGAACTTATCTTTCCGTCTCGACTGATATTCAATTTGATCACTTTCCCGAATTGACCACGGGGAATGCCCTCCTTTATTAGCACAATATCACTAACACTGGGAGAATCATTTAATTGGATGCGCGGCGATTTTAACTTGTTCTGCATTCGTTCTCGGAGGCTTAAAAGTTATTTTTTGCGCCATATCTGCCAAAAGGTATCTAACAGTTTTTGACCTTTTTTCCAATGCTTTAATAGTTTGTCAGCACTGCTTTCAAATGGTACATAGTCAGGATCACTTGTCATCACACCCCGAATCTGGAATTCCAGTATAGGGATTCAATGAAATGAAATGTCTTGGAGGAAATTGCAATCGAAGACTTCAAATCACTTCCAACATACACCAAAGGCCTCGAGTTCACAACGCCTCACATTCTTTTAACATCGTTGTCATTTCGTCTAAAGAAAGTAACTTCCTGCCAACTGTTTTTCTTAACGCGCGTTTCACTGAGCCTACAAGACGTTCCTAGAATCCGCCCATCCATGGGGCCAACTCAACAATCAATGTCCATTTTATGCCAAGAGTTGATGCGTAATTTTGTACGTCCTTATTTTGTACACTTGTTAACCATATTTGTTTTATAGTATCACTTGAAAGTTTGAAATGTTTTGCATTGTCACTAATTACCTGCACTGGTGTGCCTCTTGTAGCTATGAATTGTCTTAAACACATAAGAAACGTTCTTGCTGACATGTCTTGAACAAGTTCTAGATGTACAGCACGTGTCACGAGGCAAGTAAATAGACACACCCACACCTTTTCTCTTTCCTTATTTTCTTTTATGTATAGAGGTCCAAGGTAATCTAGTGCTACTCTAGAGAATGGCGTAGCCTCTGAAACTCGTGATTTTGGCAATGGAGCAATGGGTGGAAGCTCATATGGCCCACCTTCCATTCTGCGACACAATCTACAGTCCTTTAACACTTTGCCAACTGAAGCTCTGCCCCCTTTGGTATCCAGTATGCTTGATGAACTTAACTTAATGTTTGAGACACTCCACTATGAAGTGTACTCCCGTGAGCTCATTCAATTACTAGATTAGTCAACTTTTCATCTGATTATCTTTTAGGTTGTAAGTATTTCACCAACAAATGCTCCGCTTCCTTCAGCTCATCACAAGAAAGATAAGAACTTTCACACCTTTTGCCGCGAACACACTTTACAAGACACCAGGCTTACTTTTTCAGTTGCTACCTCTAAGCAAGATATGCCCTTATCATTTAAATATGCTTAAGTCCATTAAAACTCCACAAAATTATGTTAAACTTCCCATTGTCCTAATTGTTTACTTCACTTTAGCTGCCGACCTTTTCTTCGACTAGAAGCCTGGATTCGGCTCTTTTGGTGATTCTTCCCGCTGTTCGTTCCCGATAAACTATATGTTGGTTGGTTCGTCGCTTTTCGAGTTTAGCTTTTGTTTGTTGTATTCCAATGTCTTGGTGTAGTGCCCTTAAATTTTGGGTTTTTGTCGAATTAGGCTTTACATACGAGTTCTAGGTCAGAGTAATGGCTCGTACAATTAATTTACATTAAATAAATTAACATATTAATATACCTGTTATCAAATTAGTTAAAAGTTGCAGTTTTAACAGTTACTGGTTGTGCAGATTTACCTATTTAATTTTTTACATACTTTATTAGACTATTTCAATTTATAAATACAACATTGCTAACTTTTTATCTCTAACTTTTCTAAAATTCTCTACCTAGTATTGTAGTTGACATACCCAAGAAGAGTTTTATATTTTTTTTATTAATGTTGCATAATCAATATAACAACATAACATTTCAATAGATTTTATAGATTTTTAAACTTCTTGTCCTGAAACTTTTTGTTAGAGAAATACTTTGATTAAAGGATTAGAAACAAAATGAAAAACTGACCCTTTCAAGAGTTCAAAATTGAGGACAATACATATACATTACAATACATAAAGATTACAAATGCTGTCCTTGTCATGCTTCACAAACTCTGAACAGGATAACGCCAACTGCCATTTGGGAATTTCCTGTTACATTCAGCGCAAAATAATCATGAAATAACACTTTAGTGTCAATGAAACAGTCCTTCACATTTTTGCTTTTTACATTTTCAAGGATTTCTTCATCGCTGAAAAGTTTGAGTAGTTGAATCAGATGTTCTGAGGCAGTTCCTAAGAGTTTCATGGTGTTTATGTAGGACAACGCTGCCATTTGTTTCTCTCGTTGGGAAGTAGATGGCCTGTTTCTGGTGACTTCTTCATGGGACTGAGGAAGACGTTGATCCATTCTTGATGATGCGTTGTGAAACTCAAATGTGGAGGAGGACGGTTGCAGACAAGATAGAGAGTGCTGCATAATACTGATACCGTCTAGCTAAAGTGCATTTAGGGATCAGAGTAGTACTAAAATTGTTTTACTAACAAGAGAAATTCCTCATTACCAATTTAAGCCACAGATTCACATTTCACTATGTTTTCTTATCTTATCATTGTCCTGAAATCTGTCTTTAAGACTCTCAATGATTGTTTTGATGTAGGTGGGTGCCACTCTTTCCAGTAGTTTCTGCTGCGGTTCATCAAAACGTATCAGTTATGTTGCTCAAGATGTTCTTTGATGTTTTAAGACTAGCAATATCTGATGTTACCCGAGATATTTCCTGTAATGCATTCAAAGAAAGGTGCGTCATTGACACATTTACAATATCAAACATCAGGGGTCAAACCTTCAATGTCATCCTCATCTTCCACATCACTGTCTTGAACCCCTTCAAACCGAGGTTATCCATTATCCCTAGCTTAACATTGTCACTCTCTGACTCTTGGACAGGCCTGTTGTAGATCATCCTTCCATCCTTCTTTAACAAATATACCTAACTTGCTGGTGAACACACCTTCTACCTTTTGTCAGTTCACGTAAACTGTTGCCTGAAACTTGGTCAGAACATTTGTTCTAATGATATTTCAGCCAAGTTGTTCATGGTTCGGGCCTGTTGAAAAATACGGCTGCCACTGGGTGGGTCAGTTTTCCTTGAATGGCTCTAGTGCAGGGGCCAAGTTAACTCACTAGAAGTCACATTTTAGTCCAATTTTCCTGAAACTTGGTCTGAACATTTGTATGATATATCAGTCGACTTTGAAACTGGGTCATATGAGGTAAAAACCAAGGTCATTTGGTCAAATAAAAGAAAAAGCTTGTAAACTCTCTAGAAATCACATTTCAAGTCAAATCTTCATGAAAAGATTAACAGATATTCTGTTTTATTATTAAAAATGTAAAATGTAAACCTAAAGGGAATTTTAAAGGTAAAGCACATTTGTTAGTTAGTTGGGCTTTTTGGGCGACCGGTAAATTGCGTGCTAACTGTTGAAGATTTTGTTTATGCCGCCGGTAGGGTGGCATATAGCAGTTGAACTGTCGGTCCGTCTGTCTGTCTGTTTGTCTGTCTGTCTGTCCAAAAACTTTATTATTGGCCATAACTTTTGCAATATTGAAGATAGCAACTTGATATTTGGCATGCATGTGTATCTCATGGAGCTGCACATTTTGTGTGGTCAAGGTCAAGTTCATCCTTCAAGGTCAAAGGTCAAAAACAAATCTAAGGGAAGTATCAAGCTTTAAAGTGAGATAATTTCTATACCTGCCAAATGATATATAGAAATTTTATTTCAAACCGGCGCAATACACATTTGACAAACACATGTCTTGTTCACGTCAACTTTCGTGAATACTGTAGTTTGGTTTGTTCCACAATAACGTCATCAAACATAAGTCTAATGTGCTTTTTCACGTTTGATGGTCAGATTTGCTTTTCGCATATCTATGCTTATGCTAATTTTGTTTGGTGCATTTGAATTTGGTACGACAATCATGCTAGACACCCGTGGCATCGGCCGTCTACACATTCAATGACATCTAAATCTTCAAGATGTTTGAGTTTCTTTTTTACTTTTTCTCTGACATTGTTTTTTTTTACATTGAAATTGAATTGAATGTCTTAATTTTTTTTAAGACCCTCTAATACGTCTATGTATGTTTGTATTAGGTGTTTGTAATTTGAATCACTGAATAGCGTCTTTATTACCTTTTATGGCAATTGTTTGTCTCTGCCCAAATCTTTTCAGTTTATGTTTCCATTCATAGCTTGTACAATCCAAGAGCTTAGGATGTTTAGTGTACTTCCCGTGTCAACAAGGAATGTTGCTTTTGTTCCATTTATTTGATGTGTCCCCTTTGGTATCTTAGAACTAGAGATTTTGTTCATTATTTTGAGTCCAAATGAAACTCTGGACTTGCGTCAGCTTGTGTACCACTTCCGGTTTCATTTTCATGAATTTTGTGTACTCTTGATTTGGAACTTTTAAGTTTCCTGTGTACATCTTTGAAAATGGTTTAATTTATGGCAATATTTACATTCCTTTCCTTTAGCAGGACACTTTGATTTGAAATTGACCTCCGCAGTTTCTGCAAACAGTGCTTGATTTATGATTTGATCATTTCGAGTTCCTTTTCTACTTTTTCTCTGACATTGAACATGATCTGTCTAGCTGGCTGTGCAGTCGGGGTAATAGTTTCATCGACATGGAATTAAACTTGAGTGTCTTTTTATTTCCCAAGACCCTCAAATATGTCCTTGTATGTTTTTATTAAGTGTTTGTAATTTTAATCACTGAATAGCGTCTTTATTACCTTTTATGACAATTGTTTGGATCTGTCCAAATCTTTTCAGTTTATTTATCGGGTTCATAGCTTGTACAATCCAAGAGTTGATGATGTTAAGTGTACTTCCAAAGTCATCAAGGAGTGTCGCTTTCACTCTATTTACTTAAAGTGTCACTTTCGGTTACTTGAAGGTAAAGAATTTTTAACTATTTTAAGTTCAAATGCTAACTCAGGACTTGCGTCAGCGTCGGTACCACTTCCAGTTTAGCTTCGTAAATTTCGTGTACTCTAGATTAAGAGCTTTTTAGTTTCCCGCTCACAGCTTTCAAATAAAATAATTTATGGCAATATTGACATTTCTTTCCTTTAGCAGGACACTGAGATTCGTGAGGAAATTGACCTCTGCAATTTCTGCAAACACTGTTGAATTTAGGTTTTTGGTCTCGGCGTCCTGATTGCAACTTTGCTCTTGACACATACCTGCTTTGAGTATTACTATTCCGCCTCATAAATCTTTGTTTGTTGACGTTGTCATGATTTGGCGATTCTTATTTCCCCATTGCCTTTGACTGTTTCACTGTGATTTCCATGGTTCAAGCCATTGTTAGGACATCACTAAAAGGCTTATCGTCTTCAAGACATTTTAACCATAATTTCTTTGATGTAAATCCTTGTATTAGTTGACTTTTGATTTCACCATCTTTATCCCCAAATTTGCAATTTTGAACTTTTTGCAAATTGAGCGATGGATTCGTTTTGTGACTACCAAATATTTCGTAATTGGTATCGTTCAAATTCCTTCTTTTTCATTGGATTAAAATATTTCGTTAATTATTGCTTGGTGTCTCCCTAATTTGATTCATCGTCTGAAAGATCCAATGTTTGATGGTTGTTGAATACATTGTCGCTAGGGTAATGCAGAAGAAGCTTTTCTTCGCTTCTTGCTGTCTATGCTTAATCAAACGAATAATTTTTCTAGTTTAGATAAGTATTTTATCCATCACACCCCGAGGGATCTTGCCTCCCTGAACACGTCAAATTCTGGAAACAGAGTTAATCCAGTCATTTTTTAGCTTGGCCGTTTTCGAAGAAAACCCGAGGTATTGTCATAGCCAGCTCGTATTCCGCCGTCCGCGTCGACCAAAAACTTTAACATTGGCCTTAACTTTTGCAATATTTAACATAGCAACTTGATATTTGGCATGCATGTGTATCTCATGGAGCTGCACATTTTGAGCAGTGAAAGGTCAAGGTTATCCTTCAAGGTCAAAGGTTAAAAAAAAACATGTTTTTTTTTTTTTTTTTTCAAAACTGCACCCGCAGCCGAGCATTGGCATCCGCTCGACGGTGCTCTTGTTTAATTACACAAGTTTATCGGATGTTGCCAATTTATAGAATTTATCCTCGTCACCAATGTAATGCTGCTTTATTTATGTTTGTCAGTGTCTAGACCCTTAGAGGGATGGATAATACACAAGACCCAACAGGGATTGATTTTTCATACGTGTATGAACTACCGCTATCAAAGAGCAATTTACTAACAGCAAAACAAGCATACAAAATACCGCCAGCTTCTATTCACTGAGCCGGGCAGTATGGGGCTTATCAGGCATCGCTGACCATTACAGAATCCTCTGACATAAAATCGTGAAATCGAATATCAAATACATCCAAATAAAAGGAAAAGATAATCAAATAGTAATATGGTCTTAATTTTAACAGAATGTGGATTAAGCTTATTTATTCTAACTACCTTTCGATAATTGCATGTTACTGAACTGATACAAACCTGCTCATAGTTAAACTAAAGAATTCTTACCTTAAGTACAACCAGGAAAGCAATCAACGTTGCCGTATTGTGCAGACTTTCAGCCCTGGTGTTTCTGTTGGATGTCTAAGATGTGTTGTTATAGGGAGGTAGGCAATGATAAACATGTTTACTCTTTCAGTGCTGGAACCGAATTTTGAAGGCCTTTGCAAACAGTTTTGATCCAGATGAGACGCCACAGAACATGGCGTCTCATCAGGATCCAAACTGTTTGCTATTCTGATAGTTTTCTTTGAAAAAAAAAATCAAACAAAATCCTAATTTTAGAAATTCAGCAAACGACATTTTAGCAGACAACAAATGTCCCAGCATGGAAAGGGTTAAAGGGACATAGGCAATGATAAACATGTTGATGGCTTTCATTATGTGAGCAACCCATCTTGTTCTGCCAGCTCTGGTAGGAATTAATGGCTCTGATTTAGGATCAAGAGCTTTAAACCTTCTAGAGAGTCCTTTTTGTTGCCAAGAACTTCTTTTATAAAAGTAGAACAATCCAACTAATAAAATCTGTGCTTTGTCATATGTTTTGTGATTTTTGAACACATCTTTTATTGCCAATTCTAACTGATGAGCAAGCCAGTGAGTAACAACTAAGCAAGGCGTTTCTTTGAGCAGTTCATATCCAACTCCCTTTTGGACACCAATCATATTGGATGCTCCACCACATCTCAGTCCTACAAGTTTATCATGTGCTGCTGGCAAGTAGCTAACCATACTTTGGACAATTGAATCATGAATGTCACAAGAGGCAGTTGTCAAAGGGGACACAAAGCAAATAAATCTTTGATAAACTTTACCCGCTCTTGCAAAATGAACATAATTATATAGATTCTTGCTCTATCCTGTAGGCATCACTACTTCCGTCTACAGTTATAGATACCGGTAGATAGTTTGCTTTACCAACCTCTTTACAGATAGTAGATCAGGTATCCTTTGCCAGGAAATCAATGAAATGCTTTGCCGACATGTCGTTTTCATATGCAGTATTCATTTTCAGGCCTTTTGAATTGTCAAGTTGACAGAGACGAGCATACTATTTTAGGGACAGGTTCCACTTGGCCACAGCATGCATATTTATGAATTAATACTTCATCTGAGTACTGTCAGCTTCCCACAATAGTTTCAGGGCAACTGCACCTTTTGATCACTGTATTTCTTCTACTTTTGCTGTTTCATGATATTTAGTTTTTATCGTGCTTGACAACACTGTATCTTTTTTAGGATGCCTGTCTCTTCTAACCAATCAAAAAGCCTCAGGCCTTCAGGATTTTCTTTTTTCAAGTCCTAGTATAGGCATGTACATTTTATGACTGTTTTCCGAGTCGTACACAAGCAATTCCCTCACAACACTTCTGTTTAACACACACTTTATCCTATAATTGGTATAAATATTTCTTTAAAAACTGTTTCTTCCGATTTTTTTCATGAATTAGGCGATCAATAGCAGGCAATACCAAACTTTCAAATTGCTGTCAGACATTCGGTCTGACAGATTGACAAATTCTGTCAGACCGGATGAGTGTTTGTCAGACCAAATAAAAAGGGAGAAAACACAAAATGAAATAACGGTTACACTTAGTATTTATTTATATCATAATGAGTATTAACGACATATAATAACAAGTATGTTACTATCTAGTAACATCATATAACAAGTATGTTACTATCTATTACTAGATATTATCAGATATCCGACACACACATACAATTCAATTTATCACATTATTTTGTGGAATTAAAATAATTGATTATCTTCTTCTCATTGACTCCTTCCTCTTGAAAATCTGAACAGTAATCACTGTTGTCATGTTTACAGTAAAGATCATTGATTTGTTGAGTTTCGGCATCAGAGTCTACAACATCATCAGGTTCAGCAGTCTCCTGCTCATCTGAGGTACCTTAAATAAAAAGATGATCACTCACTTGACAATATTTTTTTGCCAATATGCTCGATAGTATCAGTACAAGGTAACACTCAAATTAAAAAGATCTACAAACTGAATTTGTGTGATGCATATTAAAAACTAAATGAAGTTCCAATTTCTGTGTCATCTCTTACTACTGGGACAGAGCTCGCAACCATCTCTTGTTCCTGGTCTGAAAGGATAGCTTCAATTTTAAAATGGTAAAAGTAACCGATCACACTTTATAGTCACACATTTGCATTCTTATTATTTCTACAATGTTTTACCCAAATGCATAAAATTATAGAGGCATACATACCAATATCATCAGCAATGGTGACAATATCTGGCTGTGATGACTGGGGAGTGTAGTTGGGTTGTTTGTGTCCACGAGGTTTGCAAGATGCAGTCTACAAAATTAAAAGCATGTGATAATACAAATTTTTACACATTGCTGAAGCAAATTATTTTTGCGAAATTATGTTAAAATTTTTAAAAAAGCATACCAACATATTCAGTTGCTTTTAAAACATTTTGGAGATACATGGTAACTAAATTGTGTGTATTATTACAATCCACTGGTTGATAGACTCCTCTGGGTCGTACTGGTCAACCTCGGGAGTGACTAGCTTGATTTGGAGAAGGTTGTCAAGAGTTTCATTACGAAGCCTCATCCTTCTGCTAGTCTTCACAAGTTTTATTTGCAAAAATGAAGTTTCGCAAGATACACTTGTTGGTGGAAGACTGAGCAGGATGTCAATGATTAGCACGGCATTCCTGCAGTCTTCATCAAACACCTCAGCCCAAGTGATGACTGGTGTGTTGGGTTGGTTGCCCTTCTCAGCTTGCTTCTGTAGAAATCTGAAGAGAATAAAAACGAGGCAATAGTTAATATTCATAACGATATTTGGCATAAGTCAAATGTCGAAAAGGTAATTATTAGATGATAAGTACCTTCTTGCAAGCAGTTTTATGCGTTGCCATTCTGGTAGCACATTTGCCTCACAGTACTTGGGGTTGGCTCTGTGAAGGCGTTCACTGAAGTGCTCTGCCACATACTGGATGTCTGCATTGCCAAACTTCAAGTACTTCAATAATAAAAATAAGCAGGTTAATTATAGGAACTGGACCAACAGCAACAGGCACCAACTTGAAAACAGTAACTGGAAACTAACAGGGCTGTAACATGTTAAAACCTTGTAATTTGTCAATATCTTTCTATGGCCATTTGTTGAAGCAGGGGACTTTGCTGGCTTGAACAACAGATACAGCAGAATCGTCAAGTTGGAAGCGTTTGTGAACTGCTGAGACAATGTCATCAATGTGCTGATCTTTGTATGCCAGTTTAGGTGTCTGCCCCCTCAGTTTTACACCCTTAAACTCCACTGACTCAATAACAACTTCAAGTGTTTCCATGTTCCTGCCATTCACACATCATAATGTTAAGAATAACAAAACCTGTATACATTCCTAATAAAAATGATTTCTTTTAACATTGACATAAAAATAAGAAGTGTAAATTTTGAATTTTATAATCATGTTAAGCATTGACAATTTGTTTTGTTTGGGGTGAGATGATGCATGG
>VMBQ01013650.1:0-10117 GCA_007657795.1 Dreissena rostriformis | reverse complement strand
AAACGCGTTGATTTTCAACAATTAAGTCAAGCATAAGCACACATAATACAAATTTCATATGTTGTTTCCACATATTTTGATGTTTATTTTATTAGCAAATGAAATAAGTTTGCCATGAGCAGAGTGTTGACATTTGTCATATATACAATAATTACTGTTCCAAATATAATATGATATTTTCGAGAACACTGTTAATACTGCATTTATTTATTTTCTTTTAATAACATATTGGTAATATTTTATGTTGACCTAGAGATAAGATCTAGCTGTCCTTGAATTGTGAATTAAATCTATACATGTGTGCATCTATTATAAACTATATTATGTTATTTTATTAACTTTCGTTACAGAGTACCAGTTTAGGTATATCATCATTATAACATTACCATGGTATTTCTTTTTTTTAATGTGGAAACCAAATGTTATTATATACTCTGTTCTTCAAATTCAAAATATCACCTCTCGCCATGATGGTGATAATCTTATTCAAATGTTATTGATTTTTCCCACACATACACGGCGAGTGTAAGACCTTTAATTTAGCCGGGATTTTTACACTTGAAAGATGCATTACTGCGCATTCGTTTTCCTTGTTTAAAGACTGGATTCAGACGGAACAGAATACGGCTCCGAATAAATATGTACATGGTGAAATGCAATCAGGCTTATTGCTAATGCTAAAAATGTGTATAACTATTTATAATGGCAGACTGTGCTAATTCAAAACAATAGATTCGCATGATGAATCAGGGAAATTCGAGTGGCGTCGATCCGTTGACCTTTCCTTTTACCCTTTATCAGTGTATAATAGTCCAAGTAAATAAGGTATTGCAGTAGGTCTTGTTCCGTTTCCTGGAGGGTCGGGGTTCTGTTCTTCTATCACTTCAATAACGTCTTATGTACATTCAGGCTGCTGTATCAATTAGATCATCCTGTATGTTACAGCTGTCTGGTATAGAGTATGCCTAGATAAAAGTCTGCGCTGCAGGATAGTCCATACACGTGATATCACAACTTACCATCGTGTCCGCAACGTGTTTCAATAAAACATGTTAGTGAGAGCTACATTCCGTAGCTAACTACTCCTGACCGTGTACGGCCTATAGAAGCCAGCTGTATTGATATTCGAAATGCATTCCTTAAGGTTTCTTAAAACAATCCTGGGATCTTGTTTCCCTTTAATGCGAGATTAATCTTTTCCTAAATAGGATTGTTGACAATTATAAAACTCTGGCTCCTCGAATTAGACAACCCTGAAGTATATCCAGGCTAACGTTAAGGTCAGTGACAACGCCAGTGCGATCAACGCCAATCTGTAAATAGTCCTCAAGGCTGGCATCAAACGTGGAACAATAAAGCAGTCTGAGGGAACCGGTGCCTCACACCTTCTTGTTATTTGCTATGGTCCTCTGACGCAAGAACTTGATTGCTACATGCGAAATTTATTCGTGTTCCTGTATGCTATGATTTGGCTGACGGAGTATTCAATCTTAGGAGAAATGTGTGTTTTCTTTCATTTTCTTAAGTGGGCCAACTTTTTTCTATGGATTATATATCATTTTATATTGCCCTGATAATTTCATTTTATATGCATAGGTTATACGTTATGGAATATGTGTTTTGAAAGAAAATGGAACTTGCGCATCAAGATTTTTGACGCTTCTGGAATCCAATTGCAATCAATCAAAGCTTAATTTGTTCGTTTAGAAATCAATAGCATCGACCAATACCTTAAAAAAAACGTTCATTTCCTTTATGTAATAAACTGTTTATTTCGTTACGAAAACTTTGCACGTTTTAGATATTTATCAAATCAAGCAAAACAACAATAACAAACGACAGTAAATATCTGTAAACTGTTAATTCTTGAGAGAGAAATTTTAATTGTGAGTTTGTTGTGTTTTACAATTTCATAATACATTATTGTACTCGTAATAATTTAGTTCAACACATATTCAAGCATGCATTTAGCTTTCTCACAAAGGAACAGCTATACAACTAGCCATTTATATTTTACAACTGAACACACTTTTTCTACACTGATAAACAGGTTTGTTAAAGACAACATATAGGTAAATGCAAAAATCAATGTGTGATGACAAACCCATTGACAAGACAATTGTTTAATCAATATTATTAATGAATACAAAAGCACACTATTATGTAGTATGAAACCATTAAAAAACCGATGCGTTTCGTTCCAGGACAAGTGTTTTAATTAAAGAGTTTATACTGAATTGCCAGAATATGTGTGATCAAAAAAACATTGGCCTAAAACATTGTTTAACGTATACATCGACTAAGCGAAATCACATGCGAGAACAAGAAATCACGATTCCAAAACACGAGTTTTATTATGATCTTCATGTGTAATCTCGTGATTTCACATCTTGATTTCGCTGTTTTCGCCCATGTACATTCATTGTTCGAAATGTGAAAGCACGATGCGAGATCGAAAATGAATATCGCAATATCGCATCGTTCATTTGCTATACGGCATTGGTATTTTGCACTATGCCAAAAGATCTGGGAGGAGAAGAAGTGGCCCAAGGAGTGGACCCAGTCACTTGTCATACCCTACTGAAAAATGGCAATCTCAAATTGTGCGATAATTACCACACCATTAGCCTCATTAGTCATCCCAGCAATGTCATGCTACGCATTATCCTTAATCGATTGGCCGAGGAATTGCTGGCCAAAGAGCAGGCTGGATTCAGAGCTGGGCGAAGCACAGTGCTACATATTTTCAACTGCTGAGTCATCATTGAGAAACACCTGCAACACCAACGTGAGCTTTTCACAACTTCATTGACTTCAAGAAAGCTTTCGACCGCGTGTGGCATGATGGCCTTTAGCATTTTATGAGAGAATTCAACATTGACGAAGGGCTGGTGAAAGTTATTCAAGAACTGTACTGAAACGATAGCAGAGCAATACTTCTCAACGGACAGCAGGGAGAATATTTTAGGATATCCGTGGGCGTCCGTTATGGGTGTGTGCTGTCTCCCGTCCTGTTCAACATTTTCCTTCAGAAGATAATGCCGGAGGCTCTCCATGCCCATCACACCTCTATCTCCATCGGTGGAAGACCCATCTCGAACTTGATTTTCGCCGATGACATTGATCTCATGGGTTGCACCAGCAGTGAACTTCAAGATCTCACCAACAAACTCTATGAACGAGCAGGAGCATACGGGATGGAGATCAGCACGGAGAAGTCCAAGATCATGGTAAACAGCACGACCAACAATAGTGCAGATATCACCATGAACGGCGAGAAGAAGAAGGTACCAGCTTCAGTTCTTGGGCGCAACCATGTCCAAGGATGGTACCAGTACCGCTGAGGTCCGAATAAGTATTGCCATGGCGACCGCAGCGATGGCCAGACTGAACAGGCTGTGGGCAAGCAGTTCCATCAGCTTCCCCACCAAGTACAGGCTCAACAAGTCCCTCGAAGTCTCCATCCTACTCTACGGCTGCGAGACCTGGACGCTTCACGTGGACACAGAGCGCAGGACACAGGCATTTGAACATAAATGTCTCCGAAAACTGCTCCGCATTTCCTACACGGAGCACAAGACCAACGAGTACGTCCGGAACATGACTGCAACACTTGTTGGTCCACAACAGCCCCTACTGGTGACCGTCAAATGACGAAAGCTGGCTTGGTTAGGACACGTCACCAGGCACGACTCTTTGTGCAAGACTGTTCTCCAGGGCACGCTAGAGGGATGTAGACGTCGAGGCCGTTAGAGAAAAAAACAAGATGGACAATGTTAAAGAGTGGACATCCCTTCCCATGGATGAATTACTCTCAGCAGCACACAACAGATCTGACTGGAGGAGGATTTCTGTATCGTCGTCCCTAATTTCCCCCCAACGGCCAAACCTGTCAAAGGATTGTTGATGATGATACTGATGATGATGATGATGATTGATATTTTGCTATATATTACAAGGACAATAATTCGAAAACAATTTGGAAGGACTCGAGATTACGATGCGAGATCGCAAAACAACGCTTCGAGATGTCGATGGTATAATCGTTATCGCACATCGTATTTGTGTGATTTCGTATGAGAATACATCAAGATAGCAAAACAACAACGCGATATTGCGATATTAATCTCAACAAAAGACTACATGTCTTGCCAAAAGTCGTGCATTCCACAACTAGTGTGTATCCAATATCTTTACATTAAACGAGCACCATAAATCATGCAGACAAGTGTGTCCTTTTTTGAAAACATCAATTCGCTTGTATATGTTTGGATATTAAAGAATGCAATAATATATCTTCAAATTTACAGAAGTAAATGCAAAAGCGCATGGAATTTCTATTTTTTTCACGAATTGATCAATAAAGAATGTCAAGGCGTGATTCGTTACAGTTGTCCTAAAGTTTGGTGCCCGGATTATACACAGCAGACAAGGCAAGGTAGTGTTAAGTAATAACCGATGAAAAAGTCAAACAAAGACAATAATTTTCGATATGATAAATTCGCTTTATATTGTAAAGAACCAGAAATAATGTGAAAACGAGCGCTGCCAAAGACAACAATAAACTTATCGTTTGAGTATTTAACTTGTTTTAGTTGAAAGGCGCCTTCTTTTAGAGGTCTGAATAAGACTCTGAACCGTCCTATGACTTCTTCACTCGGAAAACGGCTTTAAATTATATTTTATATTTATTTCCAATTTGTGTGGTCATATGTAAACATTCGTTAAAAAAAACTAAATAAAGCCTAAAAGCGGTCTTATCAATACAAATAGGCCCTTAAACCTTGCTTTTAATTGGCACTGATTTGAAGTACTATTATCAAAAATAAGTTGCTCCACAGGTTGAATTGAAATATTTGTTACACTATGACCCGTTTTATTAAAGTGCTGGTAAATGAAGTTATTAAATTTATTATTATTTTTAATTTTAAAAAAATGTTCCCTAAAACGTGTTTTTAGTGATCTTCTACTAGTCTGCCCAACGTATTGCGCACCACAACAGGGTACATTTCAAGTAATGACATAAACCACATGCATAGAATTTCATGAGACATCGGATTTAATGTTAACTGAAAATTTTCGGTTATTAACCGATGAAAGAATAAAAGAGGACATATTTAAAAACTTGCAACATAAACACTTCCTGGAGTTGCACTTATTTATTGTAGGATACCGATTACACGGAGCTTGATTACGCTGCGAACTAGAACCCAGCCGCATTGTATCTCCAATGAAAGATGTTCGAAGTAAATTTAGTTTGACTGTAGGTCTAGAAAAAAGTAATTGTCTATAATTTAACGGCAAATGAATACTACGTGTAATCGGAATTCTCAATGGGGAGAGAACAACTTTAGGGTTTTTTGTTTTTAATCTTATCATAGTGTTTTTAAATTTTGCGAAACCACCAATCTTAAAGTTACATTAATACACATTGCCAAGTCAACATACATATAGTAGGTAAAAGGCAGCTTGTCCGATAATGGTCTGTAAAAATTCAGTATAACCTGCAGAACTCTCAATTGATGAACATACACGTTTACTTTATAAGTACAGAGAATGTATAAGAATCTAAGTATAAGAAAGGTCTTAAACAAGGTTTCTAAAAATAATAAAATAACAATACCACTACCAGCCTCTGAAGGCTGAAAATATTACAACATCGAAGATATGTACGGGGATACACGCTACTGCATCCACGCAGCACACATCCAACTGTTGTGAAATGCAATATAAAGAAGTGAAACTCCAGCTGCTGGAGCAGTATTGAAATCTTATTATAAACAATTAGTTGGTCCTTTATTTATGGCAAGTGACCGATTGCCGAAACAGTACAAAACAGCACAATACAGCACAATACAAAACAACATAAACACAAATAAGAATAAAGCTGGGGTCACCGCCTTGGAACGGTCAATGCAACGCATTGGGGGTTTAAACCTGGTTATAGAGCGCTCAACCTCACACTTGGCCCAGCAATATTCATAATACATTTAAGTGTAAATAAAAATTAACGTCATAGCATTGTAACTCAAATTAAACAATAATAAAAGGGAATTAAAACGCATTCAATTTAATTACTATTTAATTACTCAATTGCATTGAAGATACAAGAGTAACAGAGTTACAACTTTTTGACGAACGATCAAATAAAACTATTAACAATTGTCAACTACATTCCTTCTTTATAGAAAAAGATTTGAGAATATAGCGTCACGGAGTTAATATTTTAGAAAATCATCGCGCAAATACAGGAAGAAGCAGCAATAATGGTTGTAAAAATTCCATATTACATTGCTTGGTTGTTTATGTGACTGCTAAAAAAAATAATAATAATTAAATCAAACAAGCAAAGCCTATCAGAGAGAAAATAAAAATAAAATGGAACTTTATAAACCCAATGACCTATGCATGTAGATTACAACTGGGAAAGTCGGTCGTATGACGTCACAAAAATCCATAATGACATAATGACGTGAACAAAATCCAGGGGCAGTACTGTAAATAAAAATATTAATGGGGCTGTGCTACTAATAAAACAAGTTTAGGTGATTTAATATTAAGAATCAAATGAATAAAAATGGTAATTCCATTAAAGCGACATTATTGGAATCAAACAGTATATAGGTGTTATGACATTTGACGACAGAAATGATTTGATGTACGATGTGAATCTAAATGTAGTTTTCATGCAGATTTGTGCATACGACACAAAGACACAATTTAATTCAACAGTGAAAAATACCTATTATATAACTAATGATTCCAAATTTTAAGAGACGAAAGATAAAGTGCATACGACACAAAGACACAATTTAATTAAAAAGTGAAAAATGCCCATTATATCACTAATGATTCCAAATTTTAAGAGACAAAAGATAAAGTGAATCGAAAACCATCACGCACGTGTTTTTAAGTACATAAGCATCATATCCTTTTGATAAAAACGAGTTAATTAAATGGAAAAGTTTAATATGAACATTTTCTTTAACATATTTTAATTTGCGGACACGTTTCAAAACATCCCCATAAAATGATGGATGGGAAATTCCATTAGTTAAATGCCATTTTAAAGAAACATTATATTTTGAAATTAAATCACCATACTTAGAGTGAAATTTAGCGAACTTACCTCTTAGGTTATGATACAAAAAACCCTGTTTTAGCAATTTCTTCGTTAATATAAGATTACGATCATTAAAATCTTTAATACATGAACATGCTCTGGCATAACGTACCAACTGCGAAATGTAAATACCATAGGAAGGACCTTTAGGGATGTTGCCATCTAGGAACGGAAAATTTACTATTTCAAAGTTAAAGTCGTCCCGTTTGTCGTATAAACTAGTTTTAATCATATTATTATTAATAGTTAGATGTAAATCTAAATACGCGGCGTCTGTATTGGATAGACACGATAGATTTAAGACTAGTTCGTTTGGGTAGATTTTGTGAATATATTGTGCAAAGAATGGATTATCTAAATTAAGTATGTCATCAATGTACCTACTAGTTAGGTTAAAACATTGAATCAAATCTACTTGTTTAGTTTTAGATAATTCTAACATAAATTCGCTTTCATAACAATATAAAAAAAGATCAGCTATAAGTGGCGCACAATTAGTACCCATAGGAACGCCAATAATTTGTTTAAATATTTTACCATTAAATTCAACAAACAAGTTATCCAGAAGAAAAGTAAGTGCTGCACAAAAGTCCAGACCAGTCCAAATGATGTAATTATCTAACATCTGATTAGTAAAAAAAGCTGTTTTAGTGTTTAAAGCTAGATATGAACACTTCTCTCTTGCAAAAGTTTTTTCAATCAAAGAAACAAGTTTGGATTTTATTAAAGCGTGAGGAAGAGTTGTATATAGTGTAGAAAAATCATAAGTACTTACTTGTGACACCTTATATTTTTTATTTTCAATTTTATCAATTACTTCTAAGGAGTTTTTTATTGACCAAAATAGGTTAATATTACTATTTTCATAAACTTTATTACAATATTTAGCTACATGATATCTAATAGCACTCAATGCAGATGTAAGATACACTGATAATTGCTTGGTGGTACAAGACACTGAATTAGCGATAAAACGACTTTTATACGGCGTTTTATGCAATTTTGGTATCCAGTAAAGTGATGGCAATTTCTTTTCAGTAATATTGACTATTACATTTAATTTTTTGCATTCGGCAATATGATCGGCAATAATTTCATTAGGTTGCTTATTGTAATCACAATATGATGTAGTTTGTGAAAGTTCCTGTGAAATAGTTTGAACATAAAACACTCGTCATATTATTATAACATTATTAGCAGCCTTATCAGCAGGAACTATGCCGAATTTAGATGTTAAGTCTTCAAGCAATTTACAGAGATTTTGTTTATTAAATTTAGGTGAATGTGGTAAGGCTAGAGGATTTGTATCATAAAAATATATTTTATTCATGGCAAAAGCCTGTATATACAAATCTTTATCTGGCACTATTTTTGTTCCTGATCAAAGCTTGTATCATACACAAAATTTTCGCCCAGCGCCAGTACATAATCATCAGTTAGGTTTATCCTAGTACGGTGGAGTACTGTTATCACGAAGAAGAAGGAGTCAAGAGCCCACCTTACCATGGTCATCATTTTATCTCTTAAGACATTTTAACAGTATGCAAATGCGTTTTTTAGGGATTTCAACAAATATTCAGATATACGAATGTCCAGATACTGTGTTAGAATTCGGATAGTAAATGAGTATATGAATCATTGTGTTCAAAAATCAATCAAATAAGATAAAACGCAATATTCATCATTTGGTAAATACGCGAACGCCCTGTTGTTCACGTTTATTGATTGAATCCACACATGCTTTAGGCGTCTGCAGGCGTTCTCCACTCATACCCAGACGTGTTATAAAAATGTTATATTGGTGTGAGATTTATGAATTTACAAAAGATGGTGCTTTCACATTCCACATGCTGACATGGCTGTAAAAAAAACAATATGCACTCTATGTTATGTATTTTTATTTACGTATGTATTGTTATTAAATAGTATGTATAAATACCGAAATCCCCATGTTGTGTAAGTGAAAAATATGTTCAAATAATGATAAAGGTCTTTAGTACTCTGTATATAAGCATGTATAAAGGTCATTATTACACCAATTACAGGTATTTTGTTTATTGGTGCACATATCTATCAATTTTGTTNTAGAAACGGAAGTTAGACTGAAAGTCAATCGAATCGGCCTTTCATGTACAAACATGGCGGATACCAACTCGATGCTTACTGTCGGTGGCGACCGTACAAGCGGTCAAACCGTGCGAACACAGAATGGTACGACAATAGCAACAGTGACATTTAAAACAGTGTTTAATGGTCTCTTAATCTGTTCGGTGGGTTTTCAATTAATATTCATTTTTTTCATGAAAAACCTATGAGCATGAATATCACATGGTCTGGAATGTTCTTTCATGAGTTGGAGTGGGTGGGGGATTGTTAGAAAGAAATATCATTATTAAAATATGTGTTTCCGTAATAACTCTTTAACAAACGTCTCGTTGTCTTTATTTGTAAATCTAAAACCCTGCCAGGAATGTTTTTATTCTTTTGTTTTTAAAAATCTGCAACTTGAAGTTCCATAATCATAGGCAATCAACTTATCAAGCTGCGGTTTTCTCACTCCATTTGCGTAGTGTTTGGATCCTCACTTTTTAAATTAACTTTCTAGATATTAAAATCTGCTTTATTTGGGTTTTTTCTTCTGCAATATTGTGGGAAGTTGTAGTTTATACTGATCTTAGTGAATGCACTTAAAAGATAATTGTTGGAGTCAGCAAAATAATTTTTGTTATCAAGTGTTTCCATCAACATGTAAGTTGGGTAAAAAGAGCCCTATTCAAGTGTACAGTGCTTTTTTACAGATTGTATAGTGTTTCATCCAGGCCGTTTTAGCGTGGCGCGGCGCCATGCCCCTTTTTTTGTAGCGCCCCGCTGCCCTTTCATGAGCACCCGCTGTTTTCTGCTGTGCGCGACCTTATTGATAACATCTTAATTGCCTCTTAACCAAGCTTCTAAGCCTACTATTATCAGCGAAGATTCGCGCGGTTGTGAATTCGT
>VMBQ01013649.1:0-16703 GCA_007657795.1 Dreissena rostriformis | reverse complement strand
TTGTATTGGCATGCATAGTTAAACGATGCCAAACAATACATACATTAGATTAACTTCACATGCAAACAGAGTGAACAGAGCTAGTATGTTCACGTATGTGGCGGACTAAACTTGCAAATGAGGACTATATATTACAGATAATTCAGTGGTGGGGGGTATTTATTTTAATAAACCAAAGCTAAATAGATGTACAGTATTTCCTTAAAAAAATGTGTGCGTTATGTATTTGTATTAGTTATAGTCATATAATTGGTTGTATAAGTGTGCTGCTTTGTTCGCATTACTTCTATTATCAAACACTAGCACATAAAAACACGTTTTCTACATTTGAATGCAGTCAATTGTTGAATTCCGCCAGAGCCATTAGCATAATTATTGATTGATCATTTGCGACCATTAACATTTTCCACATTTCTTAGATTTGAACAACAAAAGCTCAGACCACAAGGGGAATACTATGTTATGACGCCTTCCGTCGACGAATACCCCTTAATTAACATATACGTGTCACTTTGCTCGTAACACGTGTGGAGGCGTAACAGGCACTACATTAGTTGTGTATAATTATATTATATTTCCAAAAGTACATGTTGCTTTTTCTTTACGCTTGTCTTAGAAGGTGGTTTTGATGATTTATTACTACCGAATGGTCTTTTATAACTCTATTAAGAAATGTACAAATCGTAGTTTACGATTTAATGTTTGAATCTGTATTTAAAGTATTCATGTGAAAAGAATATTGTTGACGAACTAATTTATAGTCTTATAAACAACATTTAAGCTCGTACTAAAAGTCAGCACAGTGCCATAATACTATTTGGCAAACGAAAGCGTTAATAATAAAAATTAACAAATAGTTGTTTAGCTTATGACGACTCAACCTTATCTTATTTTAATTAAGCAAGGATCACGTCAGCCTATAGTTGCTAATTCCGGGCTTTGCTTATTCTGGACTGCGTCTCGTTACTAGGACAACTAATCCGTATGCAATAAGCATCGGCGCCACATTCAACAATCGGTCAATATGTCAGGAGTTAACAATGTGTAATAGAAAAGAAAAAACCGTATATCATATTAGATTGAAACATAATCTTGCAGGATCAATAGGCAATCTGATTTACAAAGAGCGCAATTACGAAAAGATAACAATTACATATATAGCCATATTTACACATTGTCGATTTCCAAGTGTGTAAAATAAGTATGCTTTTACGACATTGTGGCGGCAATCGTCTAGAAATTACATTACCAACACACGAATAGCTGTTTATCCCGTCGATACATGTTTTGTAGTATTGTACACGTACACTAGATTAACGGACCAGTTTATTGATCAGTAAGAGCTTAAACATACTTCTTAACATGAGTCATCCCTTCAGTACACTACCGCTTTTATTATATCGAATATTACTAAAAACGTTCTTTTTTTGCGTTATTCTTGCTTTCAACAAGAACTATAAAAAAGTAAATAAGTATAATACATACTCATAACACATACTGCTTAATACTAATAATAACGTTAATTGTTGCACTTATTATTTTGTATGAACAAATCACCGATAATAAATGTAAATTGTTTGAACNGACTATAAGTTAAATGTGTATGTAGATTATAAGAAGCACATCCATCATACTATGTATGGAGAGCTTATGATCTTATCATGATCAATCCTCGCATGGCTATACTCATGGTTTATGTTTGCAGCAAAGAAATAGCCCCTCATCAACTTATCTTATAACTGACATCTGATAGAGAACACATTAAACATCAAATGAGGACCATAATTAAATCCCAGATATTCTCATTAATTCGCTTCTTTACATTATCTTCAAAACAACTAGTTCGGAATATTATTTACATCATATTGATCTTCCAAAACGACACGACATTTGTTAAATACCACAGGACGCCACAAGTTGTCCATGAGGTGTAAGAACCTTAGTATGATGAAATACCTCACCTATAAAATGTCTATATACATCTTCTAGTTTAACACGACAAGTACAGTATGCCCTATTATATATCACATGTATCATGCATCGATTTGTATCATACATGCATCGATTTGTATCATACATGTATCGTTTTTGTAATCGAAAAATATCGTTTATGTTCTGGATGCAATTACTTCCATACTTAATTATGAATTATAACATAAGTTTATGATAAACACGGTATTACTTCATTGGCGTCTTTTGAGTATAATAACAATGTGGGCTTACATTTTAGCTATTAAAATGTATTTATATAGTAACTTTANAATATTATTTACATCATATTGATCTTCCAATACGACACGACATTAGTTAAATACCACAGAACGCCAACAATAAAATCCATGAGGTGTAAGGACCTTAGTATGATGAAATACCTCACCTATAAAATGTCTATATACATCTTCTAGTTTAACACGACACGAACAGTATGCCCTATTATGTATCACATGTATCATGCATCGATTTGTATCATACATGTATCGTATTTGTAATCGAAAAATGTCGTTTATGTTCTGGATGAAATTACTTCCATACTTAATTATGAATTATAACATAAGTTTATGTTAAACACTGTATTACTTCATTGGCGTCTTTTGAGTATAATTACAATTTGGGCTTACAGTTTAGCTATTAAAATGTATTTATATAGTAACTTAAAAACGTTTGTCATCGAGGACGTCTTGTTTTCTAATTGTATAATTGACATAGAATAAAACACAATTTGTACTTTGAATCTGACGTTTCCATCATCAAAAGAAGTATAGAAAAACACAGTTGTTTTAACATTTTTTGACGATAATTTGGCGAATTCCTGTATTGCTATGACAGTGATTACAATACCGTAACCAGTTCTAAAGCCCGAATGGCCTCAAGTGTGCGTAAACGGTCGCGGATTATAATATACCTTACTTTTAGTAAAAAATAGTGGTGTGTACATTCGTAAAGGAGTCAGGCTTAAACAAAATCATTTAAAACACGCGAATTTGTGTTGTTTGTATTTATAATAAGAAAAACAAGCACTTGCGATGAGATGTAATTGTTTATTTCACGTCCGATTACATATACAAGCATACACATTTATTTTAAACACGACTGTTTATTTATGATATAAATTCAGTGGATTACAATTTAGTATTTTATAACTGATTTAAACGATTTACATATTTACAGGGGCGTAGCTAGGGCGTATGCCAGCTTTGGTCGCACTGTATATGCACTGTTCGTCCATATGAAATACAGAGGGTTTATATATATATTTGTTTAATACTCAGACAACGTTTCCAATGTCATCCTTCTGAATGGGTTTATTGTTGCTTTAATTGTATGCGGCATACTTGATCCACTCTTAACGTCATAAGGTTTGGATATTAAAACTTTCTGGGGAGACACAACATACTTATTTTTGGGATTAGGATACACACTACAAGTAAATGTATTACTAAATGAGATACTATTGTTTTAAAAAAAAACACTATAAGTTATTGACAACGACATATTTTAATCTAATCGTTGTCAAACTGTTGGATTTATTTTTAATGAACGGTGCCTGTTTGTCTACGGTATGTGTTGTATTACGGGAATTTGAATGATATACATTTTCTTTTACTTAGTATCTAAAAAAGGTTTGTTTAATGGTTTCTTACTTTGATTTATGGCACAATTCCAACAAAACTCGATATTATTTATAATATATTGATGTTCCAATGTTCGTGCATAGTTTGTGTGCATTCAGCTGATTGGTTGGCACATAATCATACACTAGATCATATAAAGCATCGTTATTTGCAATAATATTAGTTTAATTTTGTATTTGTGAGTTTAATATGATTGTAAAAGAAGAAAACATACCTTCAATACACAAATAAAGCAAAATCTTCTGACGAGGTGTAGGTTTTTAAAGCGAATGCATAAACAAAACTAACATTGTGATGCTAACAAAACATTGCTACAAAAACAAACAAATCATGAAACCGTTATCGAATAAGACAAACCGATTGAAATTGAGTAAACATTTTTGCGTGGGAGTCTGGTTTTGCTTATTTCTAGTAGTAACTAAAAGTGTGTGTAATAATGAAAGTGCATACAGCCTTAATATAAATTAACGCACAGTTCGTGTTACGTCAACTGCCAAACGGTGAACGAATTTCGACAGACCGGTCTGTTGGGGATTCGATTTAGATTTAAGATGAATCTAGAAAGAATTGTACACGGGCACTTTGTGGATGACTTCGCTATCAAGGATATTGCGAGAGATCATGGAACAAACACAATAACTAACCAAGACGAATGACCAATCGTTAATGCAGACAGGTTGGTGTCATGCGCTTGTGTGTGTGTATATATATATAATTTACCCCTTGGTTTAACATCATTACATGCATATAATAACTGGTTAAGTATTCGAGTTGGCGTTGATTTGATTTGAGTATAATGCCTCATATCCGAATATTACATTCAGTCGTTAGAAATCAAATGATTGATACTTGATTGGCTATTATACTAGTAGACGTTATTTTATGGGTAATCTTAGCAACACAAAACACATATGTTCTGTGTTTATTGCCCGACTATGACTAATGATTGATATTGGGTACTGTCAAATTGCTACTGTATTTTAGTTTCACATACAACTTATAATGTGAAATACTGGTTTGATTTTATATAGTTGGATGTCTATAAAGAATGGTTGTCTGTTTGTCTGTCGTTTACGTTGCTCGATGCATCACTTTTAAAACTTATTTTACATCAAATACTAAACTAGATCTTTATAGACGACTCGCAGTTTAAAAGTTGTATATGCATGTGCCAAATTGATGTTGATATGCTCATCCGTCAGTTTTTGTTGTATTGAAAAAAAGAGGAAAACATTTAGTAGTTTTATATTTTTATAAAGGCACAATAGTACATAGACAATATTATTTATTTACAAATATATTTGCATAAACATTGTACTAACCAGCCATATAAATGGCTTACGAGTCACTAAGTTAACATGTTAGGGTGTAGTCATACAATTGAATCAATATAGTGCTGGAAAGTGGATCACGATAATAAAAAGATTGACATTGGTTTAAGTATTAATATGGATTGTTTAGATGAATTACTTCTGTTAATTAGTTTATCAAGTGGACGTACAATCATACCATTGCAAGTTCGAGCAAAAATAAGTAATAATATTTATATAGGTAGTAGTATGCACATATAATGTTCAATGTCAGAATATTAATGTCATGATATATCTGGTCTTCTTCCTAGTCCCGTGAGGTTGGGCCGTGGTTTCAGATTGTACCGTTACCCGTTCCCTGTTGCGATGACCGTCAATGAAAAGCGCACCGTTGAGATATTTCACAGTTTTCTCGGTCAGTTTGAGTGTAATTTACAATATATCATTAGCATCCATTTTCAGAAATCCAATGCGGTAATTGTTTTTGTCGGAAAATAATGTCAGTTTCTTATAAAGTGATAAAACGAGAACTTCCTTTATAAATACTCATACTGATTGCTTGCGTTCAGTAGGCAGGAATCTTACTTATAAATGTTTTGTTTATATAGTTATTCAATTTTGTCGAATTGTAACCTGTGTTGCTCTACTTTACATCTAAACATTCACCCGAATTTGATTACAAATTGTATTAAGTGTACATAATAATCAGAATAACATTTGCAATTACACCCCGTCTTGCTTTTTAACGGCATAAGTATAGGTGTATAATTTTCGTTTAAAAAAAAAGAGATATAGGACACAGTTCTTCATGCAAATGGATTTTATCATCAAGAATGAATGATACAGTATTGAAATACGTGTTGGTTATAATAGCGAGTTCCGTTTAGTGTCTGAATGGGGGACACTCCATTAGACAATGAACTTAATTTAAATAACGTTGTGAAAAGGTTTTATTAAACAATTTATATGCTAAATGCCCTCGTTCGAGGGAAACTATAATCCGTTTATATGCGCTTTATGAACATGTTAACTTGAGGGACATGCCTTTTCTCAAAATTTCTTTCCTCATCAGAAAAGGGAAATTTTGAAGAAAAAAACACGTTCTATTAAAAAACAATTATGCTAATGGTTCTGGTATTTTAGACCAGTTAACAGCGGCATTTAATTTTGACACATACTTAAATAGTTATCTGATGTGTGGTTTACGTTCTGTGTTTTTATGGTGTAATTGTTTTTGCTATTTTTTCTTAATATTTTAAATAAATAATAGATAAATATGTTTCAGAGTCAACTTAAGCAATACAATTATATTCTACCTTAATAACTATAACTTCATGATGAAATATAAAACGAATTACAATATTGAACTTCATATTCGGTTGGATGGATTTTAAAACACTATCAACACTTCGAAGTATCAGGCTTGTCACCTCCTCGTTAATTCGTAAACCTTAACTGACAGAAACAACAAACGGGATATCTCCCAAAGAACAGTAAGGGCATACATACATAATTGAGTACTATGTTCGTTCATGAAATGAGTAATATTCATTCTTTAGAAACTGTTACCTTCATGTATGCATGTTAAGAATATACAGGCGTTTAAACTCAAGTTTAGTGGTTTATAACGATTTTTGTTTAAGTGCACATTCATTTGAACATTCAGCAAGAGATCGCTATGACCATTTAATTAAGCCTATTGATTTGAAGCCGTGTTGTTGAATCGGAACATCTAGGCTTATCATGTTACCAAAAATATATCCAGTTAAGTCCAAACATTTCGACGATGTCTTACGGGTGAGCTAACGGTCTTTTCTAACCACAGGAAGGAACCTGAACATGTCTTTGAAACAAAGTTTTTATAATGTATTTACGTATTAATATTGCTCATTTATTGTTATTACAATCTTTGCATGTAAAACACACACCAATAAATGATATGTAGTGTATTAGAATTTTGTTTTGTTAAAAGTACACATTGTTAGTAAAAAAACGTTTCGATTCAAAAAGTAAACTGGATAAACGAAAAGCACGGTTTTATTGTATTTACATGCAGCAACAATATTGCCATACAATACATGTCAATACATGCATCACAACACTCACCATCGAACTAACTAAATCAGGGTCTCGACCTTGGTATAGTCAAGCACCTGGGCTTTGAACCATTTTAAACATGCCAACAATCACACGTGACCTAGCAACACGCATTTGAAATGATGGTGCATTGCAATCAAAGAAAGTAAAAAGCAAACACAAAAACAACACTAACAACGGAACAATAGTTCAGTATTGATGGCTGTTGCTGACATTTGATGTGTTTGTACAAAAGAGCTTATTTGTCTAATAACATAACGATGCATATTTATATATCCATGTTAATTCCTTAGACCATATGCTATTAAATATGGTTATATGTTATTCATAAGTTAATTACAAACAAAGAAATATAGATAGTATATTTAAACATAATATACACATAAATCTATTGATCTAACACAAACTGGCGAAAAAAAGCTGTATACGGGTAATACCGCGTTAAAAAGACACTAGTCTTTAGAATTTGTACCACCACCTACATCGGATAATAACTGTAAAACTGAATTGTCAGTACACGCAAGTTTTGACAAAATAGGACCGTGCATAATTTAGCGCATGTTTCTTAATAGAATACAGGCACTGTCAATAAAATATTGACGTCAATAAAAATGCCACGCCGCAGAAACGTGAAACGAAATCTTAAGTCGCTCCTTTTAACGCATTAGTATTAATATTTGACTTCTATCACATGATCACATTAATGCTACTTTAAAATGATTTCTTCTATGTTATCAACTATTTGCTTTTGTCTCATAAGGTGAGGCAAACTAAAATGCAACGACTATTTCTCTGTTAAAAAAATGAGACAACAGATTATTGTTACATAATTTCACCGCTAGTGGATACTTACCTTTCATTTGATTTTAAAGCGATTACTTGCAATACACACAGATTGTTACTAAACAAAAACGGTTGGTTATGTCTAGAGTATATATACTTACGTGTAATATTCCATTAGACGTTGATGATTTTGTGTTACGATCGCATGCTCGTCTAACGGTAGACATATACAAATTGTTGTTTACGATTTAATGTTTGAATGTCTGTGATTCATTGATGGAAAAAGAATATTACTGACTCACCCATTCAATTATTTAAGCTCGCACAAAAAGTTGACACCGTGTCATCATCATATTGTTTAATACGAAAGCTGTAAGCGCAAATATTAATAATTTACCATTATGTTCTTCCGATATTTGGGAATTTCCGCTTTTGACGACTAAACAGTTTCATTACAAGATGACCGTGTCAGCTACGTGGCCGATTATTGCGGACTTTGCTTATTCTGGTATGTTATTTTCTCATTACTATGACAGCTAATCCGTATGCAATAAGCATCGGGGCCACGTTCAACAATCGGTCAATATGTCAAGAGTCGAACACTGGCAATGGAAAAGAGAAACCTTATATTATATTAGATTGAAACATAATCTTGTGGGAACAATGGGCAATCTGATTTACACAAAGCGAATTCAAACAGCTTACAATAAAATACTTAGTAAGATTTGCAAATTGTCTATTTCCAAGTTTGTAAAATAAGTATACGTTTACGACATTGTGGCGGCTATTCGTCTATAGATGTCATAACAAAAACACGAATAGCAATTTATTCCAATAAACGGAATAAATTACTTATAAAGATAGTTTAAATATACAGTGTAGGTTAAATGCTTCCGAAGCTGTATTGTATATCTTCTAGCACGCACGTTATTTAACTGCTCTTCGGTTTGCCGCGCAACATCGATGCAAGTATTCTATTATTGGACACTTATACTCGATTAATAAAAAATGAACGGACCCGTTAATATATCAGATAGAGCAACACAATCTTCTTAAAATGAGTTACCCCTTAAGTGATGTATTGTTCCTATTACATAGAATGTAATTTAAAACGTTGATGTAAATAAACACTACTAAAATCAATAATAACACTAATAATGGGTTGAACTCCAATACGTGTACATTTTTAAATGTTCTTTGGTCATACATGTATCACTTGCAAAGTGTCATGACGTATTGTAATCTATTATTGTTAGATGAGGGCGTACTGTAGGTATGCACACATTTTTAATCAAACTTGAAACATACGATTATTCAGAAGTTCAACTTTAAGGAGCGGTTATGTATTATGTAATAGACGCTAATTGTTGAGGTAGCAAAATTGTTACGGTATTCAACATGTTTGTATTGCTTAAATATTTTGTTCGTTACGCCATCACATCTGCGACTAATTACTTTCCTAATACCATTTGCTATTTGTTTTTGTACATTTATATGTGTTCCTGGGTAGATTGTAATTGCATATTAAAAGTACGCAGTTAATTAACATAGTTATATTTGCTTGTGAAATCGCCATATAATGCAGACCTATTACTTTAATCGAGCGGGTGTGTCGAAAAGTGAGCATTGGACGTTCTCCGACTGAACAGCTGCACACACATGTCATGAACATGTCCGGATGTTCGTGTCTATATCATATTGTGTTCAAACCCATGCTCTCCCTAAATATACAGGATGCCGAAGTCATCCAAGAATTGAACGTGTACGATTCTCCCCAGATTTATTTTACATCTTAATCGAATCTCCGACAGACCGGTCTGTCACATGTTATTATATAAGATGTGATTAAATTCGTTAGCCATTGTGTCGGTATATTCGGATTGCATTTTAAATAAATAAACAAGATCAGTTAACGCGACCCGATTTAATTTCTATTGCGGTTTTACGTACTTTAAGCGTAATACAGAGTTTAAGTTACTACTAGGAATATCGCAAAACAGACTTATTCGTCATAATGTTTAATTTCTAAATCTTAATCGGTTAGTGTTATCCAATAAAGGACGATTGATGTTGGTGGTATCTTTGTAGCATTATATGGTTAGCATAACAATGCTTGTTCTGTTCATATATCCGCTTAAGTGGGTACCCATGGTCCGAAGAGTTTGCGTTCTATTGCGTAATGTAAGCGTACTTGTTATATATTCATATTACATGTATTTATTTTAATTTTTGGATTGAGTACATGTCCCACATTATAGTTTTTAAATTATGCAACTGTCCTTAGAATTTTCTCCAATGATAATGTGACATTAAACGCTGACAAATGTAAACGCAATGTAATTTGCAAATTGAACCATGTTAATGATAATAAAAATACTATTATTTATTACACATATATCAACTAATAAAAAAAATAAATAGAAACACTACAACGAATAAGGACATTTCATATTCTCATAACTTAATACATATTTCAGTGACGAATAATGTGACTCGACTTACAATTTTTTTTATGTCTGGAAGTTAAACACTTATTGTTTACCTTCTATAAAAATAGTTATTTAGATCATTCTCGAAAGCTATAATTTAATGACATACACGTATTTAACTACGACGTTGTTTATTACTTAGTTGATCATTCACCATATAAATGGTTATGTTTGAATGTATTACGTCCAATGAAGGAGTGTTTCGCAATGTGTTATTGAGTTTCTTATGCCATATGTTTAGAATAATAATGATAATTTATAATTAACGAAGATCTAAAATAAGTTCAGAAAGAAGATAATGGAATCGAACTTTTGCAGATTGCCCAAAACTTATTTGGTATTTAGTTGGGCGTATTTTTATCAATGCAATTGTCTGACATAATTCGAAAAAAGTACACACAAGCAAACCTTTTTACTCGTTTTGCACTATATCATGAATTGTTGAAAACCTATAGAAAAAAAACATCATTAACAAAGAGACAGCAAACGGACAGCGCATTTTAAATGTCGCGTATGTGTGTATTTTGAACGAACTCCGGTCACGTAATGTCATGGCTTGTTTTAATTTCATTTGGCTGAGTTGTAACATTCAAACACGTTCCGAAGGACAACACTTGGCTGCTGTATACTTTGTATTTACATGGATAATGCTTATTAGAGACTTAAATATTGGACATGTTTGTAGACATGTGGGGTAGTTTGCAGGTACTTGTCGACATAAACGTTCCTAAACTTTGCATAAACAACAAAATTTTGCTGCAAAGCAGTGAGACACAAACATTTGGAATAAGAAAGCGACACATTATATAAATAAATCCAACATTGAATTAATAACACAAGTCATACTCCCAATGCCGCCAGGATTAAAACAGACACTGATCCTGCTGTATTTATATCGGATACAGTAATTACGCTATTAACATGATACTACTGATGAACTTCAGCATATGAATGCCAGCGTCCTGTTCATTCTAGGATAATTAGTATATCTGAGAAGTAATCAAAAGCAATGCCAAGACCCTCTTGAAACAGCCGTTCGAATCATTGATCTTCTTGTCTTGTCAGATTACATTACGATAGTATTTATTCAAATATCAATTGGGGCGTATTTATGCCTCATTAAAAAATACATTACACTTAAATATACACTTGTCTCCCGCGGATAATAAACCATGAATATTTTTCGGCGTAACTTTCTAAAAAGTGTTTTCACCTAGTTTTATTGTGGTAATTATATAAAGCGCGACCTCGGATTTCCAATGGAATTTTGAAAAGTTTCATCTTTTAAAGAGTGCAACCTTACAACAATTGCTTACTCCATTATTTCTTTGGAGATTAAACTTTACATAATGCGTCATATATTTTGTTAAAATTAAGTGTACTATGTATAATCGTTATATTTGTATTACACCTATAAATAATCTGAATGAAATACTTATATATTTGTGTTATAAAAACAGAAGGCTAGATCAGAATTCCGTATGACCAAGTGTGAAATCCAACTTTCCGAGCGGCATAAGGAATATCTGTGCTATGTTTACACACGCATAATAAGTACGTCATTATATAACTATCAAACTCGATTTGAATGTCTGTTATCAATTGTCATTATTGTTTGTTCAATAAACGTATCGTGACCCTTGCTAAATGTCTTTATCGACAATATGTCTGTTTTTTACAAATTGTAAAGCATTGAATTACAACTATTATGTCAGATTTAACAAATGTACTCATAACAACCGCTTTACTTTTATATATCATGTTTCATGACGTTTGGACCATCTATACTTATTTTTTAGTTTTGTTTCGTAGGTGGTCTGTATAAAATTTACAAAAGATGGCTTAATATAGGTAAACAATTCCATTACTATAACATGTTGTTCTATGACCCTTAAACATGTACATACCGTTATACTTGTATCATGAGCATGTGCCTCGTGAAACGAATTTTGTTACTTGGGATAAGTACAAAGTATTAGTATTATTATAACAACTGTCATATGAAAACCTACAATATGTAAAATACAGTATGTTTTATAGTTCATTGTAATTAATTAGCTTCCTTACACTTAAACGTAATTAGACATATTTGATTACATGTATGCTATCGATAGCTATTGATATAAATGTCCAATATTTAATAATACAGGCAGGCATTATTGCAATATCACTTATTATTACTTTGTATAATCATAAATTATTAACTTTGTAAACACTGTATTCTTACTTTGACCACTTGGGCGTTTGGCCTTCTGGATGTATTTTTTAATAAACTTTTTACAAGTATCGACACATATTTAAGATGAGAACATATTTCCGAATACTTTTACTCAGTGTATGTTACGGTACATTTGAAAAAAGAAATAAATATTATATTTTACTTCGATGATGTTATTTTATTGCTGACTTTGAGCGTATTTCACTAAGTATGTGACATTTAAAAGGTTAAGCGAGTTCTGAAGAATAACGCATGGCTCTTTTAAGACGTTGTATTTGCAAGTAGAATGATAATTAGACACTTGAATAATGGTAATAGTTTAAGCATGTGGAGTAAGTTTCAGAAACTTGTCCACATATAAGTTCGTTTCTTTAAAAACAACAACACCATTTGGATGCAAAGAAATAAAGCATTTGTTGCAAACGAAACAGTGTTTGTATAAAACCAACATTACCTTAATACACACGTATGATGCCAAATACACCCTCTGCCACCAGGATTAAAACAGACATTGATCGTGCTGTTCTAATAACGGAACAAATACTCGCGCTATTTCCATGATACTACTGATGAAAGAAAGCATATCAATGCCAGCGTCCATTCCATTATAGGATACTTTGCCTATCTGCGTAGAAATCTAAAACAATTTATAGACTGTCTCGAAACAGCGTATCGCATCATTGGGGTTCTTGTCTTGTCAGATTACAATACATTCTTCTTCAGTCAATTGACCTTTAGAGCGTATAAATGCCTCATTACAGAGACATTACACTCAAATATACACTTGTCTCCCACGGATAATACACCATGCATATAATTATATACAGCCAAGCATTGTGTGCCAATATAATTGAGTACGGTTTCATTTTTTAGGGAATGCAAACATACAACATTGATGCGTGATATACAGATGTTGAATAGATGTATAACAATTTGTTCAGTCGTCATTATGCTATATATCGGCTTAATGTGACGTGTACGTGCACAAACATGTCAAAAAAGATCACATTGTTTAGTTAATAAACCTTACTTCTAGCTAACATAAGAAACATTTTCCAGTTGAAACAGTGCTAAGTTCACTGATATTTTGAACGTGAGTATTTACAGTTTGCATGTGTTCCCGTTCGCATAGAATCTTGCACAATTTCTACCCTAATGCATACTTGTCACAATAATGCGTACACGAGATCACATTAGGTTGAAACACACGCTTATTAAAGTTAGGTCAAAAACAGTTTGAGCTGTTTATGAAAACGTAATCAATTCAAGAGAAACCGTACTCGTTTCGCACTCAAGTGCTTTGTTACAGATTACCGCTACTAACTTTAAAGTAATAATACGTTTGGCATTTTTACTTAATTATGCTATTGAATTTTTATTGAAATAATGAATATACTGTAAGCACAATCAGNTCAAAAACAGTTTGAGCTGTTTATGAAAACGTAATCAATACAAGAGAAACCGTACTCGTTTCGCACTCAAGTGCCTTTGTTACAGATTACCGCTACTAACTATAAAGTAATAATACGTTTGGAATTTTTACTGCATTATGCTATTGATTTTTTTTTGAAATAATGAATATACTGTAAGCACAATCAGTTGTTTCGCTTTTAATGACAGGTATTTTAAATGGAAGTCGCTTTTATGACAAGGTTATGTTGAGTATACCACTTAACTGTTTTGGAATAATAATTGCCCGCTTTGCAAAACAGGTTATACAATAACACATGTGTTTATATTTTAATACAAGAAAGATTGAAGCTATCTTGAGTATTTGTTTGATATGTGGAACAGTTTATTTCTCTTAAGGTCACACTCTATTAAATAGTATTGCATAGCTTTAGGGGTAAATATCTAATTTATGACTGACAAATGTGCAGTATTAATTCTGAATTAAGTTTAATTGAAGATTTGTTTCTTTCAATGTCAATCTTTAGTAATGTTTTTGTACTTAAACGATCTACGATACATAGTGAGTAAACGTCTTATTTATGTCTGCAAGTCGATTAACAATCTCAAAAGTATTGTGCGAGATTGTTTTTTTTGTCTTTTTCTATTTCTATATTTAATAAATTGTACATATGTATGTCGTTGCTTTAATAAGTCTGTTTGGTTATTCTTTATCTCAACACGTGCAGTTAATTTTTATTTTAGAACTATTTAGCATCCGTCTGAAATAGTATCAGAACGTGTTTAACTTTGCTCATCGTAATGCATTTTAAGAATAACTTGTTTCAGTTATTTTATTTGACGATACACACTCACTTGGGCACGTACGCACTTATTATTAATTATTACGTGCATTCATCCGAATGGCATGAATTTGTTTACATATGGTGTAACATTATTAAAACGTGACTTACAGTTTGCGTTCCATGATGTGCTTTTAAAATGATCAACTACGTTTTCAATCAGGCTGTGCTCTTTATTTTATATTTTGGTGTATGGTGTTATCCATGAATAACGTGCAATGCTAGTGTTTTAGAATCTAGTTTGTGTATCGTTTCGCATTATAATAATGGTCTGTTCAAAGCAAGAATGGACCATCACATGTTTGTCTGTTGATGGATTTATCGGAAGGATAGATATACAACTGAAGTGACACAGAAAGCACACACTAGAAAAATGTAAACCTTAAATCGCATTCACAAAGCAATTCCATTCTCTATTGCACAATATGACAAGGGAAACCATTATATGAGTCATCGTTTAGTTTTATTCTGAATGCATGGTTATCGTAGCTATGCAGATTAAGCAATGCAAGTTAATGATCGATATTCAAGCGCTCGTATACGAAATTAAACATATTCCAGATGAACATTTAATGTGTATAATTGATTCCATTACGCAGAAATCATTGACCGTTAGGTCAATGCTTAGGTTACCACTAGCACGTTCTTTACCAATTTCATCTGCAACGATCCGTTTGATTGGTAACAATTATCTATCACTACGTGTCGTCATGAAATGATCATTTTAAGAAACAATTCATGTTGGTTTTTTTCTGTTGACATGCATCGTGTAGCTTTACCAAAGAATTAAAACAATAAACTGACTCAATAGGCGAACTAAACTTGCCGAGTATGAATTATAACTATGTTCTGCAATCCTCATTATGGAAGATGAAGAAAACACCATGTATGAGTTATGACAGCATAGCTAAGTAAATATGACGTTCACTTATTACAAAAAAATATAATTGTTTATCATTATTTGTCTTCATTTGTATTAGTTATTTATGTATATGTTGTTATATTCTNGTATGAGTTATGACAGCATAGCTAAGTAAATATGACGTTCACTAATTACAAATAAATATAATTGTTTATCATTATTTGTCTTCATTTGTATTAGTTTTTTATGTATATGTTGTTATATTCTAGTAAAATACGCAGGGGACACACAATACAAACATCAAATCTATGTTGTGTCTATCAAGGTTTATTTTCGTCAGAGCAGACATCCATTTTACTAATAAATTTCAAGTCATTTTCCATCTGTAAGATTTATCCCGTTTGAGTCGGACATTGTTTACCGCAGGCGAAATATTGTTTGCAAGATCCAAATAAGTCTTAGTTTAGTTGTGAAGTTTAAAAAGTTAACTTTTTTTTTTATTTCAGCATTACTACCAATCCTGGAACTAATTCCAATTTGGAGTATGTTTTCAGCGAGGAAATACTTTACTATGTGATTTTTTAAAAGGTATGTTTGTTGTACTCTTTTTCTTATGAAGAATTAGTGATTTAATTTTGTATTAAAAACTATGTGTTACTGTTGCGTCATTTTTAGTGAATAGTCATGACAGTTTCCTTTCTTAATGATAAGGTTCGTAAAACTACTGTGCACACAAAATAACCATAGACGCCAAGCCGATTGCTGATGTCCCCACCTCATACAATATTAAGAAGTGAAACTCCGGAAGCTGCAGCAGTATTGCATTTTTATCATACACACCTTCGTTGTCCTTTAATTATGGCAATGACGAATTACCAAAACGTTACAGTACGGCACAAAACGAAACAAAATATACACATAGTATAATAAAGCTGTGGTCACCGCCTTGGAACGGTCAATGCTTAGCACTGGGAGTTTAAACCGGCTATAGAGCGCTCAACCTCACACTTGGCCCAGCAATATTCATGATACATATAAGTGCAAATAAAATGTAACCTCA
>VMBQ01013648.1:0-17141 GCA_007657795.1 Dreissena rostriformis | reverse complement strand
TACGTTGTGTTTCAATCTGTGACACAAGGACATCATACACGAGTATACTAACGAAATATAAAGTACGGCCTCTCGGCCATCTTTTCAAATCATATTGCAATTTCATTATGGAAAGAGTACTTTAACGATTGAAGAAATAACGGTATGTTGCGGATCACATGTTAATAACTGTATTGACACACAACCACACTACTTGACGATATATTCATTCGGAATCAAGGCGAGGTCGATATGGATCATATTAAAGCGCAGAATGTTAGCTTGAACATCATTTGTTCGATGATTCAGAAGAAACGCATCTTGTCCTCAGACACATTGTCTACAAACGGACTGGAAACATGTGTCAATCAATAGTTAATTAATTAGGAAACATTAACACTTAAGAAGCAATCCAGAGTATAGGTTAATTTATAAGTAATTTTAAAGAGACTTTTATTAGGAGGATGAAATCAAGCAATAGCTTCCTTGTATTAGTAATAAATTCAATCATTCGCATTTCGTGTACTTAAACATAAGTGTTGTTTTACGACAAAAAATAGAAATAGAAGTAAACAAGAAAGGAATAAGGTAGTATATTGTACTATTTATGAACGTATGAACAACTAGATTGCTGTCTGCAACACATAGATTCCGTTTACAAGAATGCGTGCAGTGTTTTTAGAACGTTCAGTTTATTCTATGCAGATCCGGGTTATCTTTTTGCCCCTGCGTAACCATTCCAATATTGGTGACATTTTAAGGCTTCTCAAAAGGCATTCATAGTGTAAGCTTATAACTAAATTATTATTTGCGATGATAAAATAATTTAAGCATTTTCGCAATGACAACTTATCATGTGTTAGCTAACTTGAGCACAACGTGCTCATATTAACCCACTGATCGCGAAACTTGCTTAATCCATAAAACATGGTTTATATATAGGCTGGGTGTATAAAGTATTGTGTTGTTTTTCAAAAACATTAATGGTATGTGTTTGGGCAGTTTTCCTTACAAGTCTTATGTGAAACCATGTTAACATTATCCATACAGGAAAAATAGATTTATCCTTCGCTTCACAAACATAAAATATCTAAATAGCCATGACACATAATTATCTACTCATGTTTCCCTTTTCTATAACAGTCACGCAATTATTGCTATCAACGTTCCAAATGACTCATTTGCCTGTTAATTTACGTTTGAACGATACCACGGAACATTGAATATCAAACAAATGAAACGAATTTCCTTGATAATCGTTTTAGTCCTTCTCGATATTCGTCCGTGCGTGCTTCCTACCGCAATATTGTTCACTTCCGAGCTAGAGAAAACTTGGAAACCAGCATTCCTATAGATGGCACATGCTCATTTTTGTAAGGTATGTCCAGTCGAATGACCACGTCACACTTTTCGTTTCCGCTCGAAATCTCAGAAACTTATGATCATAATTTTACGAACATTGATAAGAAGCATCCATACCGAGGATGTATCCAAAACGCACTATACAATCGTTCCTTCCCTTAATTAATATGCTTTGTCCATTTGTGTTATTTTGGAAAGAAAAAATATATGTTACCGTGGTCAAAAGTTTGACAAAAATGAATAAAGTACATCAATTTGATATTGAAGACCGACTTTAGAAATATACGTTACCTGTTTCAGTATTCGTACTAGATTTGACTTTCCCATTTTATTTTTGTTAAAACAAGTATATGGATAACAGTATATGTGACATCAGTTCTATGCCCAGGTAGAATGGAAAAAGTTAGTAAGTTATAGTTGGTATTTTTAGTATTGGAAAATGTTTACCCAATACAGACTATAAATGTCAGTTCATGGAGTTGACAGCTTTATGATTGTTGTTTAATTGTATATATTGTATTATCACATGCCATACCCTGTTTCCCATGTAATATAACAATTACATATATTTTTATATTACACATGTGTAATATACTTTTTACGCGTTTTCATTGGCTAAGTTTTCGTTTATTGACCTATCGTCTTTTGTTATTTTGCTAAATGACGTTGCAACGTCAAATGACGTCACAAAATGTAAACATCATTCGGGATTTATGATTATGTTTGCGTAAATATTTATTAAATTTGCTCATTTTAAAGCATGTGATAAAAAGATCTGACACTCGTTGTCATATCATACCATATTTTATTTAACTCGTCCAGGAAATTCGTTAGTAAGCTCGCAAAAGGCTCGCTTACTAACAAAATTCCTGAACTCGTTTAATAAAATATGGTATGATATGACAACTCATGCCAGATCCTATATTTATTGTAATTATGGTTATATTAATTGAATTAATATGTAACATGCCATCTTTGAATCGCATGTCTCTGGATCGATAACACTTATGTTTCATTTGAACATTGTAATGACACAGTTCGATGCTTGAACTGATACAACAATGATTGGCATATGCGTTCCGGTAATTGTTAATTATTCCGTTATTACATTCTCTAGGGAGCTAATTTATTTCAAGCCAATTATTTATTACCGGGCATATTGTGAGCGATCTATAGATCATAATCAGCGGCCATATGTGTATATGATTTATGCAAAGTAGCATACTTGTAATTAGGTTTGAGTATCCCCAGCAGTTATGAGATGGTCTGCTTAATATGAACTGTGTGGTCTTATGTCACGAAATAGTAGCATATTTAGTGAGATAAATATGCAATATTGACCTTATTTTTATGACCCAAATTACTATGTCTTTCCGAAACCTGCTTATATTTAAATAATTATTTTTTTTAAGAAAAGAGAAGTATATTATACCGAATATTTCAGTCTCACATTGTGTAATAAAGTTAAAAGATATGAACATAAACAGTTTTAATTCTATGTTTAATCAATTGTGTACGGACATTTGCCATAAATTGTATGCGTTTTACGTTACAATTGAAGATTTTTTCAAAATAACTTTCCTCCAAATGTCTCCGAATAATGCCTTTGGAGCGAGTCTATTCTGTGGATTGACATTTCGGCTTTTATGTTAACATTCCATATAATATCATTCAAATCTGTGTAAACCACTTTTCTCGTCTGTGTTATGTGTATATATATATATATTAGCAATATATATTTCAGAAAAGAACGAGGTGTGTACATGACCGAATGCAGTAAGAACAGAACAAGCAAAGAAATGCACTTACCATAATGACACATTAACATAAAGCTACGATGTTTCTACAAAAACATGTCATTAGCACAGATCAACCTGACAAATGCGTATAACACAATAACACAAAGTTAGTACAGATCAACTTGATAAATGAACACACCATACTCACAAATGCAGAACAAACCGATGTTTGCACACACGAAAAGGACGTTAGTACAGTATAACTTGATAAATGCACATAACACAATGCTATTTGCACATAACAAAACGATTATTCTACATGTCAGACTTAATTTAGCACAAAGCATAAATTTAGCACAAAACAACTTGATAAATGAGCATAACAAAGTAAAGACTGCAAAAAAAAAAGAAAAAAAAAAGAAGTTTTTATACATTTAAAATATGGTTAGCATAGACAAACTTGCTTAGGAAAACAATAATGACAAAAAAACTGAACGAAACCATGTACGCACATAACAAAATGACGTGAGTCATCCTTGACAAATGAACATACCATACAGACTAATGTACAGCATAACAAGTTTTTTCTGCATGACAAAATGTAGCTAGTTCATAATGTCAAAAGCACGAAACGAAAGAGTGTATACACGAAACAAAATAAGAACAACCACTGAACCCTAATGAAAACATGCACATAACGAAACGACGTTTTTACAAATCAAACTGACGTTAATAGAACCGAACTTGACAACTTCACATAACATAATGCTACATGCACAGTAAGAATGTGTTTGTGCACAAAAACAAAATGTGGTTAGTACAAAATGAATGGACAATATACCATAAAGTAATAACAAATGTACAGAACAAAGCTATATTTCTTCATGAAAACATGTTAGCAACAGAGAAATCATTTGTGAGCGCATCGAGCGGTCGGTCCCTGTTATAAGAAGCTAATACTGGCATTCCATAAACTTATATCATACTTATTATCCATATAGGGATTTGATCCATGCCATGTGTTATTATTTAGTTCAGGATCCCCGACAGTTATGAGTCTGTTAAAGTTCTATTATTAATCATAGTTATTTAATAACGTCTAATTGAATGGTTTAATAAAGATATCGGAAATAGGAATACTGGTTATCTTATACATATTATTATCCATCATAAGATGGTCAACTTTGATTTATTTCAATATACAAAGCCAGTGGAAATGGCAAAACAAGTTTAACATACACATGAACTTAAGTAAGAAATAATCATATATGAATAAACAAATGCATTGAGAAGCCATTACACCAATCATTATATATCAAGGATGACACAAAAAAGCGTTTGAAAAACACTTATTTCCATTGTGGTCCTTGAGATATAGTGTTGTGTGACATAGAAAGACATAATTAAATAGAAGTATGTATTTCACAGATTTGAGCACCTTGAACAAGTCACCTTTAAGAGAGGCATCTGTAAATAACACAAAACATCTATATAACACCTAGTAAGAAATTATTCAGTTTTAAAATATCAAAACTGGAAATTATGAGATGTAACAAAGTCTATAATATTCTCTGGCAAGTTATTCCACAAAGTGCATCCCCTGTAAGCAAATTACCTTTTCTGTTTTCTCATTTCAAAATAACCCCCAACCCTGAGGTTGTTATTGACATTATTATATATTAATTCACTCAAGCGAACCTCAATATTTTGTCATAAGAAATGTATACGAGTATGGTATTTCTAATCAGATTTATGTCATATGAACATTATTGTTAATACAATGATAGAGGCATGGCTTTGGCGGTTTGATTGTTTTCCTATTTCATTTAAGAATCTCCATTTCCGATAACAGTAACGTCAGGTTGCTTATCTTACGATTTATAACAAAATGCATTTTTCAATATCCTTGCATATACGATCAGACAGTTTTCATGAGCTTATATGTATTCATTAAAAACCTTAACACAATATCTTATTCGTCGTTGCTCATTTTACATACTGCTGAATTAAACTTATGTCCGATAACTGAAAACACCAACTGAAAACTTAATAACATTTACTATTTTGTTTAAAGTCCCATACTTATTACCCTAAATCGGTACATTTTTTTCATTCATTAGGCAGTTATAATATATATGGGCAATATCGTTTTCCTACCACATTTAAAATAATGAAACATGGCGTGCCATACTTAAATTTGCTTAGGACGTGTTTTGATACGAAACGTTTAATATGGTACCATTTGGTACATATATCTCTTCCAACATTAACACAAGTTTATCGCTCTATACGTTAAGGTTCTACTTCTTAAATTAATATTAAACAAAAGCAGCAAAAGAACAGCGTCAATAGTTTTATAATTGTAATTACTCACAGTTGAGAAACGTGTTCACTAATCAATAGTTTTATGTTCATTCGTTAAGGCTTTTAATTACTGAATTATAATTAAATATGTATTAAACATTTCATATGGGTGTTGATGGTAAAGGAGGCTCAGTCTGTACTTATACATATATTCAAGCAAGTAAACACATGCACACGGGTTTTTTATATGTTGTCGTCCGCTGTTGGATTCAACAATCATTTAAAATGTAACAATGATCTCAATTAGTGCAAATATCACAATGATCTCAATTTTTCATTTGTAAACGCAAGTCGTCTATGCCATTTCGGTCATTTTGTGAAGTATATATAACAGCGAGAAATGAATTCGAAGAAAGTGTTTTTTGTGAAAGTAGCCCGATGAAAAATTGTATTACGAATACCAAGGAAGAACGAAAGCGGCTTCTTATCGAAGATAGAAAACCCAAAAATGTCCATAACGCAATATTGTGCAATTTATTCTAAACGTCAGTACCAAAATTTACATATGCCAATATGTGTTGTGCAATAATACGACGTTCATTATAACTAAATACTGTGAAATTAAATGAGCACTTATTGAAAACGCACTGATCAGGTCGTTAGACATTATTGTATAGATCATATTGATCAGTAATTATAACATTTTGCAGACTGCACATGACACGGTTTTCCCTTTTAAAACGAACTGTTCATTTGTACATTTAGGAAACTTTTTATGCTGAACCTTTTGTATCTTTTAAAGTCATAAAACATTTTTCATTTACTTTGCATATTGTTATAGTCTTATAGTACTGTTCAATGAATTTATAATTGTAACCAGATAAAAAAAAAGTCTATTCAAGTTAAACCTCGGTAATGATAAATTGTCCGAATCCTGCTCTATTGAAAATGACAGAATGAATCCATTTTCTTTATATAAATATTATTTGTGGTACATCTTAATGGGATAAAAAAAGATCCAGTGTTTTATTTTGTTATGTCGGACTTTTTTGGTTTTACCCATCCTCGTTCTAACTATGTATTTAGTTGGCATATAAATTGAAACGCAATCGGTGGAAAGCTGTGTAAAATATTTCCCATATACACTATAATTCTGGCTCCTTTCTGAAGCAAGTTCCTTTTAACATCTTCATGAGAATTAAGCTTTACAAGCACTCAAGTAAAGTAATTTTTTTTTATTAAGAAATGTTTAATGAAATAAATGCTAAATATAACGCAGTTTTCGGCGCATAATATTACAAAATTACAATAGTCTAGTGGTTAATAAACATGGAACTAGAAACCACAATAGCCCTTTTTTTGGGGTTTGGGGGGGGGGGCAAAATCCAGCATATTAATCATTTATAAATATAATAATGATCGCACTATACATGTTAAAGTTTAAATTATCCATGCAGTCAAAACCTTTGCATGACTGACCCATACCAATTTCATCAAACTCTGAAGAACCATTATGCTGCTTAAATGAAATAACAATTCTCATTTTTTTTTACAATTTGCGTTTTTAATTTAACCTTCAAGCCATGACTTAACTTTAAAAAGTATGTATGTTGTTATACTGGTTCAATACCAATTTACTCATAAGCTTGTTGGTTAATATTCTAAAATCTAGTACTGCATTTCGTGGCAATTTGATAAAAGTTTTAACACGTCATGCTTTAAGATTGGTACATAGTACGGGGATTACAAAATTTAACCACGATATTAGCCGCGCTCTGGGAATAATGGACTTAATTCATGTGCGTACAACGTCATTCCGGTCCGCACAGGCTAGTCAGTGGACAATTTATGTATTTTTCGGTTTAAAGGAAGTCTCTTCTAAACGAAAATCCAGTCTAGACGGAAATTATCGTACCGGATTAGCCTGAGTGGACTTCACAGTCTAATCTGGCAACGACACGTTACGCACAGGCATTAAGCCAGATTTTCCCAGAGCGCGTCTCATTTGTAATCGAATTAAAGTAGCAAATATTCAGTTGCTTTAATCACTATGTTTTAATAATTGGTAATGTATGTTTATGCCTAGATTTTTTACTTAAGTTTTATTTTCTGACACAATTCAAATAGGCCGATACAAGAAATGCTATGTATTTAATGTTATCAAAGAAGGATTGAAAATGAAAATCACTTATTAATAACATGTACAAAAAATATTCAAAACTTCGTTAAACAACGATCAAAATGAACTTCTCAGATATAGTCCATATGTTCAGAAATCAATAACATATCAAAATATTTATAATTTTGTACCACCATGCGTGTATTTATTTATCAGGTAATTTTGCACTTATTTTCATAATATATGCGTACACATTGCGTTTTGTTGTACTTTTCTGCACACATACTAAATGTTAAGCAATACAAACATTTAAGTTGAAAAGTTTTTTAAGTCATTATTGTAAACATCATATCAAATGCTAGTGTCGGAATATACATGTAATGGCATTGATCATTATCTTTTCCTATGCTTGTAATAACTCTATGTACATTCACTAAACTACTATGTGTTGCGTCGGTATAAATTATACGCATTTACCATAAATGTCAATAAATATTAATCGCCACAGCTCTTGACACGTGTATGTCGATGATTTCGAAGTCTGTAATTGATCCTGGCCATTGTTTGTATCACCCATGAGAAATCAGTTATCATATTATTCATGCAAAATTAACCACACAAATCTATAACGTCAAGTTAGTTGTTACAAAAGTGGGTCAGAGAATGTTGTGAAATGCAAAAGCTGTTGGTTTTAAGCGGTCCTATTCTTTAAGGGGATATCTGTCTTAAACATTCCTATGTTGACATATTGGGTTTTTAAGCATATCATATGCTGATGTGTGAGTTTGCCTTATTCGTTTGTCTGCTGCCTCGTTACTTATTTGTATTGGAATATTACAACGTGTTTAATTCTTGCTAGAGTTGTTTTTATGTTTTCTGTTCTCAAACATGCTTATCAATGTGCTCTTTGTGGTTTTGGTTTTTTTATTTCGTTTACATTTATATTGCATGCTTATGTCAAAATTGTACTGGATAACTCGTTTATCTATTTATTAAGCACAATTATATTGTAGTGGCCGTCTTTGGTCATTTGTGCAGACTCGTAGACATTGATTAACTTGTTAAGCCAAATACAGTGTACTGGTAAAATGCATGTTTATAAATGTATTTTAACTGCTTGGGAATGACAACATTTACATACTGCCATATTAAGATGGGGGTTATTTAAATAAGATATACATTCATTAAACTAAAGCTTACTTTAAGAAATGCAAACACAACACAAGAAGAGCATTACACACACGATTATGTTTGCTATGTCATTGATGATAAACATAACCACATTTATGCGTTTAAGGAAACATTTTCGGTTTTCCCAAGTGTATATACAATCAACAAGAATGAGCTGTTTCAGAAAACACTCGGAAAATATTAACCTTGTTATGCAATAAAATTAAGCCTTTGATAAATGGACGTGTCACGCAATCTCGTGCTCTTAATACAAGAAAAGAACAATTCCTAGAATTGTCATTGATGTCAACTTCGAAGATATTCGTTAATTAACTTATGCGTTTTGGAATAGTTTAAATCCCACAATGCTTCCCAATGACAGTTTTATAGCGGTGATGCCAGTTTTAGTAATTTGTGTTTTTGCTTTTCCTACGGTCATGTACTGTGTCTTATTGTTTGGCCATTAGTCACTTATACTAATAAAGAACCTCTTAGTGATGATACTTTTTCTCTCCTACTTTCGAGGAAGTTGTTTTTTGTTTTTATTGGAACATTAAAAACCTTAGAAAAACGAATACTTTTCACAATAACATGAGTCGAAATAAGCATTTGTTTTCGATGCTGTATATGTAAACACCAGCTATTCATGTTGCAGTACAAATGCCTGAATACATAAATATCTTGCGATTTTGCATTAATATCCACTTTATGAAATGTCTTGCTTGAATAAAAGATCAAGTATTGTTACGACATATAGCAAACGTAACGATAATCACAAATAAACACTAAGACATTTACGTTGGTTTTACGTAAAGACCTACTTTAAGGAATTATAATACTCTCTCCATGTGGTGTTCAAGTCGGCATATTGGTGCTTATGCACGGTATATTGGTCACTATAAAATCATTTTTCTGTAACTGACCAAGAAATGGCTCTACAGTATTTCAATAATGAGTTATTTCATTTTGGTATTGTATGACAATGTACTTTATTTATTATAATTATAATTCAATTCTACACTCTGTTAGTTGTACAATAGACACTAACAATTCGCATGGGATTGTTGGTTAAACATGGCATAGTTACCTATGAAATGAGCCTCTGATTGAACTTCATGTGTGATACTTTAGCAGGGTGATTGTGGGCAGTTTGACAAACAAGTAAAAAGTGCTCTGAACGCCTGGCACTGTCAAGTTAGCCTAACTAAAACAGAAATACAATCACAGCAAACTCTAATATATAAAAGTAGTACGGTCGGAAAAAAAGTGACATTATCTCGGATCAAACAGTACATACATGTTGTTTTTAAACTTATTCCCTTCAAGTTAACTTTAAATTTATGAAATTATAAGATAATAAACTAAATATATATATGTAAAGTACTATCAATATTTGTCACATGACACTGTCTATCCGTCAAAGGTTGTATTTACTACTTACTGTATCTTTGTTGTGGCTTTGCAATAAAGTCAGTTATTGCATGACTGTTAATGAGCATATATCGACGAAAAATAAACTTGTCCAAAGGCCTGATATGGTTTTTGCCGAAAAGTCCGAGCCCCTTGTCGAAAATAAATAGCATGAATAAATTTTTATACAATATGCCAGCCATTTAAATAGTAAACAGTAATAACAATTTATTTATCTGACGATAAATGATTTTATCATTATATTTCGATTGTTTTTATAACATTTGTGTTGTGTTATAATCGATATTTTATAAAAATTACTACAGCGGTGGATGTCAACTTTTTCAAAGAAATAAACACATGAACTGTTATTACACATATAACGTAATTAACAATATTTTAAAAGTGCAATAAATCGATTAGATGCATATTCGGTCTTGCATACTATTTACAGTTTAATGTCAATCCCAAGTAGATTAGTATAGAGCGTATTTCAATAGACTCGAATGCAAGATGACGAGGAAACAAAAATGAAGCAATAATATGGTATTGTTTAATATTCTATTCCAAGAAAGTGTTTAATATGCTTTTTAACGCATGCAATGGATGTAGATGCTTTTTATGCAGAGAAACGAAAGCTGCTTTTTAATGCATTAGCGTATATAGCATATTTTGCGCATTTTTATCCCAACATATTGATTGTTTTATGTTTCGGCGTTTTCGTTGAAAGCTTTTTTTCTTAAAGATAATACGAAACGTTAAGAACATCGTTTGAACCCACACTATATATTCAAGTGTCACTACATTATAAGAAGCCCGACGTTTTTTGAGTAAACGTGGGTTCTGACGATGCTTTAATAAGAATCTTTATAAATTTAACAAAACATTTGATAATTAAAGCAGATCACAACAACCAGAGATTTTTGTTTAGTGCAAAATGTTATTCACTCGTATAATATTACATACATATGTACAATATTGTGTTTATAAAACAAAGTTTTTCATGAACAGCTATTTGGTGGGTACATAAATATAATATAATAATTATAATTGTCGTACATACAACAAACATTCATATAAAATTATCATTGTGTTATAGTCAAAGTATTTTACAACAACAAACAAAACTCTAGTTTGTACAATACAAACTAAATTAGTGTTAAATATAAGTATGTTTAACATTTAACATAAAATATTGCACATAAGAAAATTAAATAGTTAGTGCTGAATTGCATTGTATACGAAAACTGATAATGCAGAGTTTACAACAACGACAACAAATACATATGTTATAAGCATTATTTAAATTATGTGTTATGATTAGTTATGTCATTATACGAGATGATAGTAAATATTTTAACAAGGGACCATATTTTTAATTCTTCATGTGATTTAATTGTACTTTTGTAAATTTCAAAAGTTTGTTTCCTTCTGTTTACAAGTCCGTACTTTGAAGGGATTCTGTTTTTTCTTTGACAATGATAGATATACACATTTAAGCTCTAGGCATACTTTATTTTAATCGTTCATTTTTGGATTAATAATTCCAAGTACTAGATCCTGACTTGTAATGGGAATATATATGTTTGGTCTACTTCTTATAACAATATCAACAACAAATTTAATAATTTATCGGGTATATGGACAGTACCAGAACAAGTGCATTATATTTTCAACTTCCAAATTTCAGAATGTTCATAAATTATTTGTAACAATTTTCATTTTGAACATTAGGGATTTTGTTCCCAATATTCTGTGGACTATTCTGCAATGGAGCCATCTAATATATGTTTCCTTAGTTAGATTGAATACAAGTGCATGTACTTTTTTTTTCAGTTAGTATTTAAAAATTCTGAGTACCATTTAGTATAACAAGCTGGAATGTCATCGTTTTGAATTCATGTGTTATAAATATGTTTCTCTTCTTTAGGGCTGGTTACTATTTTTTATTTAAGTTGGTATTATAGGTCCTTGGGTGTTTTTGTCAAAATTTGGCAGGTCTTCAAAATTGTCAATGTATTTCTTTACTACGTTTATTNCAAAAAATAAAAAAAGTTTGTTCGAATCCTGTTCAAAACCTGCTATGATGCACAAATATTGCCATTGATGATTTTTTTCACTTATTAAGTCATATGTGACATCTGCTTTGCCTATTAGAATTAAATATTGATGCCTTGTATGCAGTCTAAGTGCTGCATGTATGATGTAACCAAGTTCGGCTTTTCTACCTTAATTCTTGACGCGAAAAGCTGTTACGCGTGACGCTTTCAATGTCAACTTTTATGAATAAATCTGTGTGTCATTGTACTGGAACTTTGTGATCTTTCTCAAAACAGATTATACCAATGGGAAAAGTGCCTTTAATTCAAATTTGAAGGGGTTGGGTTCTCTTATAGGTTACATAATACTAATAGGAAGTGGAATTTGGGGGGTTACATGCAGCCAGTTTGCTATTAAGCACATATGATGCAGGTCCTGGTGCATAAGATTTTAAAAATGCATTTCAAATGATAAGTTTTGGTATCAGTTTAAAGGTACATGTGTAAGTCACAGGGCAAAAGGCCTGATTTGTGCATTTCTTTGTATGTTGGTGGTTGCCAGCCTCAATAGTAGGGCATATTTTTGCATTCAAGATGGCCGTGGCGGTGCTTTTAAAACCGGTGCATATGTTCTAAGGTAATTATTGTGAGTTACAACGTATAGAATTTTTTCTAGTGCAGTTTTTTTGTAAGCTTACGAAACTACCTTTCCAGTCATGTATAGTGATAAATCTTTCAATGCGCTCGTCATGGAGAAATTTGAGATCAAAGATTGCGAATTCTATATATAACAAAGAAGGAAATTAATTGCGCATGCGTAACCTTATACACGTGTAAAATGTATGATCTAAAACCTTAAATACTTTGTCAGTTATTAGATGCATTTGTTGGTTCGATTCTTAATTATGCCTCTGAAATATGGGGATTTACAAAGTCGAAAGAAATATAATGTATTCATTTAAAGTTCTGTAAACGTATGTTACAGGTAAGACTCAACAGTTGTAATGCATGTGTTTATCGAGAGTTGGGTAGATACCCACTTTACATTAACCGTTTTATAAGAATCTTAAAATATTGGTTAAAATTAGATTGAGTAATAATATAATTCTCCATACTGTAGATAATATGAATGTTTAAGAGTTTCATATAGGACACATCAATTGGGTCTCACATATTTAACGTTGTTAACCGATTTTGGCTATGTATATGTATGTAATAAACATAGCTCTGTGTGTGTTACTTCTTTTATATCCCAGTTTAGAGACAGACTTATGATACATTTAAACAAGAATGGCATGGAAATAACATTAAGTAACAGCCCTGTATTTGACATGTATAGAGTGTTTAAAACTACACTAGTATGCGAACCTTATTTGGATGTGATTGCAAGGAATTTTTGTGTTTCATTTTGTTTAGTTAAGACTTTTTATTTACCGATTGAGAATCCAAACAGGGAGATACGCCCGAAATACTATTCCATTCAATGATAGAAACTGTTTATGCTACAATAGTAAAGACATTGAAGATGAGTTCCACTTTGTTTGTATGTGTCCATGTTATAGTGTAAAATATAGCCTAAAACGTTATGTATATGTTAATTCATCTGTGTGTAACTATCACAAACTACTGACTTCATCCGAAAAAAACGAACTTGTCAAGTTATGTAAATATATAAACGAGGCATATGTAATTCGAAAGACATTGATAAATAATACCATTTAACCGGTATCACTTACATAATCTTTCTGTCCTTTAAATAGTATATGTTTTGAAAGTTTCCTATATGCATAAGTTTCACATTTCATTTGTTTTTGTATTGAACTTGTATTGAGAACTTGACATACTTACTTATGTATTAAGACGATGTACTTATGTATAAGTCTAAATACAATGTCTGTTTTGTTCTGTTCTATGAATGTATTTGTAATACTTGTGAGTGACAACATTTACATACCGCCATATTCACATGTGGTTATGACAATAAAATATACGTTCATTACACTTCTTTGTACGTTAAAATACGCAAAAAACTCAAAAACATGACACTCACGATTATGTTTGTGATGGCGTTAATGATACAAAGTACCACTTTTTTGCCTTTAAACAAATCATTTCGCTTTTCCCAAGCGTATTTACAATCAACAAGAATGATTTTTTTTCAGAAAACACTGGGAAAATATTAACCGTGTTTTGCAATACATCAGCGTTTGATGAATAATGTTGTCACGAAATCGCATGCTCTTAATACGAGACATGATTCCTAGAATTGTCATTGAAGACAACCTCGAATATGTTCGTTAATTAACTTTAATGTATTGGAAGAGCTTAAATCCCACAAAGCTATTTAAATACAGTCTTATTCGGGTGACGCCAGTTTTAGTAATTTGGGTGTTTGATTTTTATACGTTCCTGTACTGTGTCAAAATGTTGGGTAATTGGTCATTGCTCATAATAAAGAACCTCGTAGTGATGATACGATATCTCTCCTGCTCGTCAAGTAGTTGTATTTCATTTATGTATGGAACATTTAACAGCCAAAGAAAATACAATACTTTCCACAATAACATGAGGTGTAATAAGCAATTGTTTTCGATTGTAATATCTGTAGATTAGGCAATGCTCATGAATGTCTACATAATATGCACGTTATTAAATGTTTTTCTTGAATAAAAAATAAAAGTGTTTTTTGACAAACAGCAAAAATACCGATTATTATTTTTTTTTTCTTAAAGACCTACTTTAAGAAGTTATAATACTCCGTCATGTAGAATTCCAGTCGGCATATTGGTACTAATGCACGGTATATTGGCCACCAACATATCATTAACTGATCGAGAAATGGCCATGCAGAATTTTAATGTTGAGCTTTTTCATTTCAGTATTGTATGAAAATCTACTTTATTTATTAGAATTATTATTTAATAATACACTCTTTATGTTGTACAATAGACACTAACAATTGGCATGGGTCAATTGATAAAATATGGCAAAGTTGCATATGAAATGAGCCTCTGATTGTACTTCATTTGAAATACTTAAGCAGGGTAATTGTGGGCAGTTTAACATTGCACACTTTGCTGTTAATTGGAAATAAGTGTGATACAGCCCGTTGTATAGTGGTGATGAAGGATATTTTAAATGGTTATACAATACAAGACTGAAGATACACATAGTACAGTTAATTTGTATGATGATTCATTGTTCTAATTCTAATAAAAACACATAGCAATTACAATAGCAATGCTATATTTTTTTTTAATTATTTTGTATTCACATTGTAGAGAAAAAAAATTGTATTGTTATTATTATTACTATTATTATTGATAATAATTTAATAAGAATTCTTTAAATATCTGTAAATGATAAATGCACGCTTTAACAATACTTGCAATCAGTCATTTTTGCACTAATCCAAAGTGCCCAGTACAGTGCAAATAGCAAGAATTGGCGTTGTCAGCCTTTTTTTGCGATAATAACTTTTTTAAAAGACAAGTGCGTGTACTTAAGTAACGGAATATGATTCACTTTGTATCAGAATGAATATGAAGGATTCAAATCAATTCCCTTTCAACTTTTATGATTACTGATCGCAAATTTGTGTCAAATGTATTTATGAAAATATGACGGCACACACATCTTTAATGCATTTGAAGATATAAATAGTACGTTATGAAATAGCAGTTTCTATATAGGTCTATATTTTATCCAATTAACATATGTGGGGTTGTTTTTTTTGCTAAATATGTCGTCTTATTACTAAATCGAAAACATCATGCAATATAATGGTTGAATTTCGCCACAGAAACTATCTGAGAAAAGACATAACTAAAATGTTAAAGCATTTTCATTAAAACTCACACTTTGCTTTAACTATTGTATTCAACAACTCTTCTTTTTGCACATAAAGTGATATCTTCCAAAACATAACTGGAATGCTTTTATCTTGATTTGCATTTGCGTTAATGGAAATAGGTGAGGTTTTGTACTGAAAACACATTATAGTGTTTAACTTCTTCTATATTTCAAAGTAAAAACACTCTTTTATTCTAATATTTTGCCCAAACGGGCTTTATCAAAGTTTACAAATACGAATTCACTACATAGTTATAACTGTCATATACACCAATAAAGTAAATGTTTTACAACGTCAAATATGACAGGAAATGACGTCATGACGTCGTACTTTACCATTTGATATACAATTGCGCCAAAATAAATAACATACATGACAATTTGTTGTATGGTTCTTATACTTGATCAGAAATACTTCTTCTAGTTAGGAGATATTTTCTGAAAACGATGTTAGATTAAGTGCATCCCAATAGAGACACTCTGAGGAATTGAAATGGTGAACGACAATCGACGTCATTAGAGAAACGAATTTACAAAGCACTTGTAGCAGCAATGAGGATTCGTTCAAATTGATGAATTATGTGAAATTCTGCATTTTTTACGTTTCTTCTTTCTTCTTATCACGACCGTTGTCGGTCAGTACATTTTATTGAAAACAAATATTGATTCAACGTAAAAACAATGGTATTATGTATGCGGAGGGATTGTTCAATTGCCGCTTGCGAATTAAAAAGTGAACGTTCATACTAGTATGCAAATGTTGTCATTATTCCACAAAGCTACGTTTTCGAAAACGGTGTGAATGTTTAATATATCAATATTAAATTGTTTATATGAATATACTGTCAAAGTAAATTGACTCAGAAGAACAATTAATGTCCATGCTAATGTATGATATGTAACGTATAACTGTATTAACACTCCGTCACTTATAACACGTAAATTAACCATTGTCAGTCAGCATGTTTTGATATGTCTCTGCTCATTTGTTTAATGGTGAAGCTTTTTTTAATGCTTTACCAAGATGTAAATTTACAAAAGTATTAACATGAAATAAAATGGAAAACAAATACTCAGTACATTATTTAAGACTTTTTAATATTTTCAAGGATTACGCCTTGATAGAAAACTGTTTAGCCCACAGTAGTTTGTACAGTCCGGAGACGT
>VMBQ01013645.1:0-16763 GCA_007657795.1 Dreissena rostriformis | reverse complement strand
TATTAGGAGAAGATGTTTTCAATCTCGTCTGCTGAGAGGTCGAGCCCGTAGCTACGTTAGATTTCGACTGCGAGCCGGTCGTAGCTACGTTTGATTTCGACTGCGAGCCGGTCGTAGCTACGTTAGATTTCGACTGGGAGCCTGTTGTAGCCACTTGAGATTTCGACTGTGAGCCAGTATAGTTTCCCATTACTGGTTTTTGTGAGCCTGTATAGTTTCCCGTCGCAGGTTTCTGGATGCTGACCTTAGTTTCCAAGAATAAAGCTCAATAATGGGGGGAAAATGTTCACCAAAACACTTACAAGAATTCACTGTGAATTAAATTACAGTGACATTACGATATGAAATTAAGTTACAATTGAATTAATTTGCTCTTCTGCAAATACATGCATTATTCATTTCAAGTCTACAACAATCTTACCAAAGTATATAATAACAGATCATGTGTAAATGTATTTAATTAATGGAAGCACTGCAGTAATTTTACAACTTTATACAGTACATAAGTTATTAGTTTTTTAATCCAGATCATTTACAGAAACTCTTATACGTGGCAGTTTTAAAGCAGTTTATTTGTTTATTTTACCTTAGTTCCCATGGCAGTAGAGGCTCGAGACGTAAAGTCAGACGCCTTCATGAAGGACTTCGAACTTGCAGACGAGGTTGAAGTGCTGCAGTGACACAGAATACATTTGAGCCTTGCTCTGTGAAAATTGGGTTTAATGCATGTGCATAAAGTGTCATCCCAGATTAGCCTGTGCAGTTTGCACAGGCTAATCAGTGACGACACTTTCCACCTTAACTAGATTTTTGATAAGAAGAGACTTTTTTTTCAAAAATTATCCTAAAAGCGGAGAGTGTCGTCCCTGATTAGCCTGTGCGGACTGCACAGGCTAATCTTGGACAGCACTTTACGCATATCATTAAACCCCCTTTTCACAGAGCGAGGAGCATTTGATTATAACCGATTATACGGACTATTCAATCAAACAAGCTGTAATATAGAGCTGCCATCTTCGAATTTTCTCAAAATACATGAAGTTGTAAAACATGGATTTGAATCTGAAACGGACGGTATGAGAAAAAAACGGCATCCCCGAGTTATATTGAATTCCACGTTATAACAGAGTGCGCTATATTGTAGTAACAGTCTATTAGTTATATTGGATTCCACGTTATAACAGAGTGCGCTATATTGTAGTAACAGTCTATTAGTTATATTGGATTCCACGTTATAACAGAGTGCGCTATATTGTAGTAACAGTCTATTAGTTATATTGGATTCCACGTTATAACAGAGTGCGCTATATTGTAGTAACAGTCTATTAGTTATATTGGATTCCACGTTATAACAGAGTGCGCTATATTGTAGTAACAGTCTATTAGTTATATTGGATTCCACGTTATAACAGAGTGCGCTATATTGTAGTAACAGTCTATTAGTTATATTGGATTCCACGTTATAACAGAGTGCGCTATATTGTAGTAACAGTCTATTAGTTATATTGGATTCCACGTTATAACAGAGTGCGCTATATTGTAGTAACAGTCTATTAGTTATATTGGATTCCACGTTATAACAGAGTGCGCTATATTGTAGTAACAGTCTATTAGTTATATTGGATTCCACGTTATAACAGAGTGCGCTATATTGTAGTAACAGTCTATTAGTTATATTGGATTCCACGTTATAACAGAGTGCGCTATATTGTAGTAACAGTCTATTAGTTATATTGGATTCCACGTTATAACAGAGTGCGCTATATTGTAGTAACAGTCTATTAGTTATATTGGATTCCACGTTATAACAGAGTGCGCTATATTGTAGTAACAGTCTATTAGTTATATTGGATTCCACGTTATAACAGAGTGCGCTATATTGTAGTAACAGTCTATTAGTTATATTGGATTCCACGTTATAACAGAGTGCGCTATATTGTAGTAACAGTCTATTAGTTATATTGGATTCCACGTTATAACAGAGTGCGCTATATTGTAGTAACAGTCTATTAGTTATATTGGATTCCACGTTATAACAGAGTGCGCTATATTGTAGTAACAGTCTATTAGTTATATTGGATTCCACGTTATAACAGAGTGCGCTATATTGTAGTAACAGTCTATTAGTTATATTGGATTCCACGTTATAACAGAGTGCGCTATATTGTAGTAACAGTCTATTAGTTATATTGGATTCCACGTTATAACAGAGTGCGCTATATTGTAGTAACAGTCTATTAGTTATATTGGATTCCACGTTATAACAGAGTGCGCTATATTGTAGTAACAGTCTATTAGTTATATTGGATTCCACGTTATAACAGAGTGCGCTATATTGTAGTAACAGTCTATTAGTTATATTGGATTCCACGTTATAACAGAGTGCGCTATATTGTAGTAACAGTCTATTAGTTATATTGGATTCCACGTTATAACAGAGTGCGCTATATTGTAGTAACAGTCTATTAGTTATATTGGATTCCACGTTATAACAGAGTGCGCTATATTGTAGTAACAGTCTATTAGTTATATTGGATTCCACGTTATAACAGAGTGCGCTATATTGTAGTAACAGTCTATTAGTTATATTGGATTCCACGTTATAACAGAGTGCGCTATATTGTAGTAACAGTCTATTAGTTATATTGGATTCCACGTTATAACAGAGTGCGCTATATTGTAGTAACAGTCTATTAGTTATATTGGATTCCACGTTATAACAGAGTGCGCTATATTGTAGTAACAGTCTATTAGTTATATTGGATTCCACGTTATAACAGAGTGCGCTATATTGTAGTAACAGTCTATTAGTTATATTGGATTCCACGTTATAACAGAGTGCGCTATATTGTAGTAACAGTCTATTAGTTATATTGGATTCCACGTTATAACAGAGTGCGCTATATTGTAGTAACAGTCTATTAGTTATATTGGATTCCACGTTATAACAGAGTGCGCTATATTGTAGTAACAGTCTATTAGTTATATTGGATTCCACGTTATAACAGAGTGCGCTATATTGTAGTAACAGTCTATTAGTTATATTGGATTCCACGTTATAACAGAGTGCGCTATATTGTAGTAACAGTCTATTAGTTATATTGGATTCCACGTTATAACAGAGTGCGCTATATTGTAGTAACAGTCTATTAGTTATATTGGATTCCACGTTATAACAGAGTGCGCTATATTGTAGTAACAGTCTATTAGTTATATTGGATTCCACGTTATAACAGAGTGCGCTATATTGTAGTAACAGTCTATTAGTTATATTGGATTCCACGTTATAACAGAGTGCGCTATATTGTAGTAACAGTCTATTAGTTATATTGGATTCCACGTTATAACAGAGTGCGCTATATTGTAGTAACAGTCTATTAGTTATATTGGATTCCACGTTATAACAGAGTGCGCTATATTGTAGTAACAGTCTATTAGTTATATTGGATTCCACGTTATAACAGAGTGCGCTATATTGTAGTAACAGTCTATTAGTTATATTGGATTCCACGTTATAACAGAGTGCGCTATATTGTAGTAACAGTCTATTAGTTATATTGGATTCCACGTTATAACAGAGTGCGCTATATTGTAGTAACAGTCTATTAGTTATATTGGATTCCACGTTATAACAGAGTGCGCTATATTGTAGTAACAGTCTATTAGTTATATTGGATTCCACGTTATAACAGAGTGCGCTATATTGTAGTAACAGTCTATTAGTTATATTGGATTCCACGTTATAACAGAGTGCGCTATATTGTAGTAACAGTCTATTAGTTATATTGGATTCCACGTTATAACAGAGTGCGCTATATTGTAGTAACAGTCTATTAGTTATATTGGATTCCACGTTATAACAGAGTGCGCTATATTGTAGTAACAGTCTATTAGTTATATTGGATTCCACGTTATAACAGAGTGCGCTATATTGTAGTAACAGTCTATTAGTTATATTGGATTCCACGTTATAACAGAGTGCGCTATATTGTAGTAACAGTCTATTAGTTATATTGGATTCCACGTTATAACAGAGTGCGCTATATTGTAGTAACAGTCTATTAGTTATATTGGATTCCACGTTATAACAGAGTGCGCTATATTGTAGTAACAGTCTATTAGTTATATTGGATTCCACGTTATAACAGAGTGCGCTATATTGTAGTAACAGTCTATTAGTTATATTGGATTCCACGTTATAACAGAGTGCGCTATATTGTAGTAACAGTCTATTAGTTATATTGGATTCCACGTTATAACAGAGTGCGCTATATTGTAGTAACAGTCTATTAGTTATATTGGATTCCACGTTATAACAGAGTGCGCTATATTGTAGTAACAGTCTATTAGTTATATTGGATTCCACGTTATAACAGAGTGCGCTATATTGTAGTAACAGTCTATTAGTTATATTGGATTCCACGTTATAACAGAGTGCGCTATATTGTAGTAACAGTCTATTAGTTATATTGGATTCCACGTTATAACAGAGTGCGCTATATTGTAGTAACAGTCTATTAGTTATATTGGATTCCACGTTATAACAGAGTGCGCTATATTGTAGTAACAGTCTATTAGTTATATTGGATTCCACGTTATAACAGAGTGCGCTATATTGTAGTAACAGTCTATTAGTTATATTGGATTCCACGTTATAACAGAGTGCGCTATATTGTAGTAACAGTCTATTAGTTATATTGGATTCCACGTTATAACAGAGTGCGCTATATTGTAGTAACAGTCTATTAGTTATATTGGATTCCACGTTATAACAGAGTGCGCTATATTGTAGTAACAGTCTATTAGTTATATTGGATTCCACGTTATAACAGAGTGCGCTATATTGTAGTAACAGTCTATTAGTTATATTGGATTCCACGTTATAACAGAGTGCGCTATATTGTAGTAACAGTCTATTAGTTATATTGGATTCCACGTTATAACAGAGTGCGCTATATTGTAGTAACAGTCTATTAGTTATATTGGATTCCACGTTATAACAGAGTGCGCTATATTGTAGTAACAGTCTATTAGTTATATTGGATTCCACGTTATAACAGAGTGCGCTATATTGTAGTAACAGTCTATTAGTTATATTGGATTCCACGTTATAACAGAGTGCGCTATATTGTAGTAACAGTCTATTAGTTATATTGGATTCCACGTTATAACAGAGTGCGCTATATTGTAGTAACAGTCTATTAGTTATATTGGATTCCACGTTATAACAGAGTGCGCTATATTGTAGTAACAGTCTATTAGTTATATTGGATTCCACGTTATAACAGAGTGCGCTATATTGTAGTAACAGTCTATTAGTTATATTGGATTCCACGTTATAACAGAGTGCGCTATATTGTAGTAACAGTCTATTAGTTATATTGGATTCCACGTTATAACAGAGTGCGCTATATTGTAGTAACAGTCTATTAGTTATATTGGATTCCACGTTATAACAGAGTGCGCTATATTGTAGTAACAGTCTATTAGTTATATTGGATTCCACGTTATAACAGAGTGCGCTATATTGTAGTAACAGTCTATTAGTTATATTGGATTCCACGTTATAACAGAGTGCGCTATATTGTAGTAACAGTCTATTAGTTATATTGGATTCCACGTTATAACAGAGTGCGCTATATTGTAGTAACAGTCTATTAGTTATATTGGATTCCACGTTATAACAGAGTGCGCTATATTGTAGTAACAGTCTATTAGTTATATTGGATTCCACGTTATAACAGAGTGCGCTATATTGTAGTAACAGTCTATTAGTTATATTGGATTCCACGTTATAACAGAGTGCGCTATATTGTAGTAACAGTCTATTAGTTATATTGGATTCCACGTTATAACAGAGTGCGCTATATTGTAGTAACAGTCTATTAGTTATATTGGATTCCACGTTATAACAGAGTGCGCTATATTGTAGTAACAGTCTATTAGTTATATTGGATTCCACGTTATAACAGAGTGCGCTATATTGTAGTAACAGTCTATTAGTTATATTGGATTCCACGTTATAACAGAGTGCGCTATATTGTAGTAACAGTCTATTAGTTATATTGGATTCCACGTTATAACAGAGTGCGCTATATTGTAGTAACAGTCTATTAGTTATATTGGATTCCACGTTATAACAGAGTGCGCTATATTGTAGTAACAGTCTATTAGTTATATTGGATTCCACGTTATAACAGAGTGCGCTATATTGTAGTAACAGTCTATTAGTTATATTGGATTCCACGTTATAACAGAGTGCGCTATATTGTAGTAACAGTCTATTAGTTATATTGGATTCCACGTTATAACAGAGTGCGCTATATTGTAGTAACAGTCTATTAGTTATATTGGATTCCACGTTATAACAGAGTGCGCTATATTGTAGTAACAGTCTATTAGTTATATTGGATTCCACGTTATAACAGAGTGCGCTATATTGTAGTAACAGTCTATTAGTTATATTGGATTCCACGTTATAACAGAGTGCGCTATATTGTAGTAACAGTCTATTAGTTATATTGGATTCCACGTTATAACAGAGTGCGCTATATTGTAGTAACAGTCTATTAGTTATATTGGATTCCACGTTATAACAGAGTGCGCTATATTGTAGTAACAGTCTATTAGTTATATTGGATTCCACGTTATAACAGAGTGCGCTATATTGTAGTAACAGTCTATTAGTTATATTGGATTCCACGTTATAACAGAGTGCGCTATATTGTAGTAACAGTCTATTAGTTATATTGGATTCCACGTTATAACAGAGTGCGCTATATTGTAGTAACAGTCTATTAGTTATATTGGATTCCACGTTATAACAGAGTGCGCTATATTGTAGTAACAGTCTATTAGTTATATTGGATTCCACGTTATAACAGAGTGCGCTATATTGTAGTAACAGTCTATTAGTTATATTGGATTCCACGTTATAACAGAGTGCGCTATATTGTAGTAACAGTCTATTAGTTATATTGGATTCCACGTTATAACAGAGTGCGCTATATTGTAGTAACAGTCTATTAGTTATATTGGATTCCACGTTATAACAGAGTGCGCTATATTGTAGTAACAGTCTATTAGTTATATTGGATTCCACGTTATAACAGAGTGCGCTATATTGTAGTAACAGTCTATTAGTTATATTGGATTCCACGTTATAACAGAGTGCGCTATATTGTAGTAACAGTCTATTAGTTATATTGGATTCCACGTTATAACAGAGTGCGCTATATTGTAGTAACAGTCTATTAGTTATATTGGATTCCACGTTATAACAGAGTGCGCTATATTGTAGTAACAGTCTATTAGTTATATTGGATTCCACGTTATAACAGAGTGCGCTATATTGTAGTAACAGTCTATTAGTTATATTGGATTCCACGTTATAACAGAGTGCGCTATATTGTAGTAACAGTCTATTAGTTATATTGGATTCCACGTTATAACAGAGTGCGCTATATTGTAGTAACAGTCTATTAGTTATATTGGATTCCACGTTATAACAGAGTGCGCTATATTGTAGTAACAGTCTATTAGTTATATTGGATTCCACGTTATAACAGAGTGCGCTATATTGTAGTAACAGTCTATTAGTTATATTGGATTCCACGTTATAACAGAGTGCGCTATATTGTAGTAACAGTCTATTAGTTATATTGGATTCCACGTTATAACAGAGTGCGCTATATTGTAGTAACAGTCTATTAGTTATATTGGATTCCACGTTATAACAGAGTGCGCTATATTGTAGTAACAGTCTATTAGTTATATTGGATTCCACGTTATAACAGAGTGCGCTATATTGTAGTAACAGTCTATTAGTTATATTGGATTCCACGTTATAACAGAGTGCGCTATATTGTAGTAACAGTCTATTAGTTATATTGGATTCCACGTTATAACAGAGTGCGCTATATTGTAGTAACAGTCTATTAGTTATATTGGATTCCACGTTATAACAGAGTGCGCTATATTGTAGTAACAGTCTATTAGTTATATTGGATTCCACGTTATAACAGAGTGCGCTATATTGTAGTAACAGTCTATTAGTTATATTGGATTCCACGTTATAACAGAGTGCGCTATATTGTAGTAACAGTCTATTAGTTATATTGGATTCCACGTTATAACAGAGTGCGCTATATTGTAGTAACAGTCTATTAGTTATATTGGATTCCACGTTATAACAGAGTGCGCTATATTGTAGTAACAGTCTATTAGTTATATTGGATTCCACGTTATAACAGAGTGCGCTATATTGTAGTAACAGTCTATTAGTTATATTGGATTCCACGTTATAACAGAGTGCGCTATATTGTAGTAACAGTCTATTAGTTATATTGGATTCCACGTTATAACAGAGTGCGCTATATTGTAGTAACAGTCTATTAGTTATATTGGATTCCACGTTATAACAGAGTGCGCTATATTGTAGTAACAGTCTATTAGTTATATTGGATTCCACGTTATAACAGAGTGCGCTATATTGTAGTAACAGTCTATTAGTTATATTGGATTCCACGTTATAACAGAGTGCGCTATATTGTAGTAACAGTCTATTAGTTATATTGGATTCCACGTTATAACAGAGTGCGCTATATTGTAGTAACAGTCTATTAGTTATATTGGATTCCACGTTATAACAGAGTGCGCTATATTGTAGTAACAGTCTATTAGTTATATTGGATTCCACGTTATAACAGAGTGCGCTATATTGTAGTAACAGTCTATTAGTTATATTGGATTCCACGTTATAACAGAGTGCGCTATATTGTAGTAACAGTCTATTAGTTATATTGGATTCCACGTTATAACAGAGTGCGCTATATTGTAGTAACAGTCTATTAGTTATATTGGATTCCACGNGGGGGAATTGGAATTTTCTTTAGCACATTTTGGGAAAAAAGTATACTTTATGGAATTGGGAAATAGCCTAATTTCTGCTATAAAATCGGGCAAAAAATAACCCCTGCTGCTGTTTCTGTCAGTGCTTCAGATATTATTTCAGGCTTATTCTTGTTTTAATCCCAAAATTGAAATCTTAATTTTTTTTATTCAATCAATATTGGCTGAAACACAATTCTTTAACGACACGTAATTGTAATTACTTAATTTTTTTTTAAAGATAACTATTTGTACTTAAAATATTATTGTTTTGAATTTGGGCTTTCATGGAAATTAGAAAGAGTTTATGTCACTCTGCGCAGAACGCACTTGATTTCACTACATGTATGCTTTATTGAGCGCCTAGACAAGTCAGTGCAGTCTGACAGATGAAGTCCGTTTATTTACATGTTGTTGTATAATCCAGTGGATATCCACAAGTGCAAAATTGACAAGTTTAACTTGAAGGAGTCATTAGGCAAAACTTTACAATAAACTTATGCTTTCTTTCAAATTAATTAGAACCTTTTAGAAATCTACACTCAAAACTTACCACATTTTCTGTTTTTGTTCAGTATACAAAGTGTTACCTTTTATAACTATCTGACAGATCAACAGTATTTTTAATTAACATAAATGGAAAATTCTACATGCCATATCGATGAAGCTCTACGACGATTTAAAGAGAGATTAACACCAATCTAAGTTAATGACACTTGGTCAGAACATAAATTTTGTCCAACTTACGATTTAAAGACAGATTCAATCACTTCCTTGCCAGTGTCAGGATACATTGCGCGGACACGTTCCATGATATCCACCCGCCTCGGTTCCGGGTGACTGACCGTCTCCCGCTTGTATCCCATCTCCTGTAGCGCGTTAGAAACCCTCGCCGTGTTGTTATGATGCCTGGAAAATAACCCTTAGACCCTTCTTAATAGATTCAAGTTTTAACCCTTTGCGCGCTGGAACCGGATTTTGAAGGCCTTTGCAAACAGTTTGGATCCAGATGAGACGCCACAGAACGTGGCGTCTCATCAGGATCCAAACTGTTTGCTATTCTGATAGTATTCTTTGAAAAAAAAATCGAAGAAAATGCTAATTTTAGAAATTCAGCAGACAACATTTTAGCAGATGACAAATTTCCCAGCATGTAAAGGGTTAAAATCCCTACAAAGTACTGAAGATTATTTTTTTTGTATTTGTGCTTACACATTTAATTTTGACCTTTGGTCTGGGTCTTAAGTGCGACAGTACTGGTTCTACCCAGGAAACGGACTCGCAAGCATTTCAAAAAGCCTTTGGCTTTTGATTCAATGGAGCTAAAATAAATAGGTTCAAAACCAAACTTGAGCCGTAAGACTTCAGAAGTTCCACTTGGCCCAGATTCATAAAAAAGGAGAATTATAAAGCAATCGATTGAAACAACTTGAGCCTTTCATATGTTGCCATGACCAAGTGGATATGGTGTCTGCCTAGAGACAGGGAGATCATGGGTTTGATCCATAGTATGGGAGCGTTCTTTAAATCTTCCCCAAAGACACCAAGTACTGGTTCTACCCAGCAAACTGACTCAAGAGTGTTTCAATAAGCCTTCAATGCAATCAAGACAAAAAAGTAAAAAAATAAAAACGGGAGTTTAAGAAGCCTTAGGGTTTATATGCTGAAATAAAAAGCTATTTTATGCTTTCCGGTGGTTTATAGAGAAATATCAGTGAATTAAAACTGATATTTCACTGTTTCAAACAGTGAAAAATAACAGTGAAAATTATCTATAATTACTGTGAAATGACTTTGTTATTCCAGTGAAATTCTCCAGTTAAACTCTTTTACAATGTTAATAAACTGTGAAAAATAAAACATAAAATAAAAAGAAAATTTGTTGGATTTGGTGGAATATCGATTTTAATTCACTCGTGATCATAGAAAAAAATATATTAGAGCGTAGAGACTTACGATTTCAGTAGTTGCTGTATGACATCCTCCGGTGCTGTTGGACACGACTGCTTGAGCTGAGCTAACTTCATCAGGTCCACCTTCTCCTCCTGCTGTGAACAGAGACCAGAGCTTACTGCTTTAACCCTTTACACTCGTATACACACTTTGATGCATTTGTAATCGCTTACAAAATCATTTTGTTTAGACCTTTCTTACTATATTCAAGTTTTAAAGGCTTCGTTTCAAACAATAAGAATTTGATGAGCAGCAAACAGCCTAAAACCTGAACAGACTGTGAGTTACTCGCAGGCTTTTCTGGTTTTATGCTGGTTGAATATAGACATTTTAAATTAGCTTCTAAGTGGGAAAGGGAAAAAAACAACAGAGCTTTCTGCTTAACAAAGCCAGAGCTGTCGGCTGTAAACAGACCCAGAGCTTTGTCAAATGTATGTCTCCTCAGTGGGGTTTTTTGGTCAAATTTGGGGCCAAAACATGGCTCCATTACCAGTTTTTTGGTCAAATTTGGTGCCAAAACATGGCTCCATTACCAGTTTTTTGGTCAAATTTGGTGCCAAAACATGGCTCCATTACCAGTTTTTTGGTCAAATTTGGTGCCAAAACATGGCTCCATTACCAGTTTTTTGGTCAAATTTGGTGCCAAAACATGGCTCCATTACCAGTTTTTTGGTCAAATTTGGTGCCAAAACATGGCTCCATTACCAGTTTTTTGGTCAAATTTGGTGCCAAAANGTGCTGGAACCGGATTTTGAAGGCCTTTGCAAACAGTTTGGATCCAGATGAGACGCCACAAAACGTGGCGTCTCATCAGGATCCAAACTGTTTGCTATTCTGATAGTGGTCTCAGAAAAAAAATCGAAGAAAATGCTAATTTTAGAAATTCAGCAGACGACATTTTAGCAGACGACAAATTTCCCAGCATGCAAAGGGTTGATATTGTATAACCAGCATAAACAAAAGTAGAAGCAAAATAACTTTATTTTCACACATACAAAACGAAAGATCATTAAGTTCATTGCATAACAACACATGCATGACATATAAGCCACATCATGGAAAAATAGGTCTTATGCCATATGATGCCAGTGCAGCTCCAGACCAGCCTGTGCATTTGTGTAGTCTGAAAAGGAGCTACTCTGTCTGCTAATGAGACCAGGAGACCTTGCAGGACTTTATATCGAACAGGGTAGCTCCTGATGAGGAACACAAATGTGCAGGCTGCTCTGGAGCTACCATGGACATCATAGGGCATAAGATCCATTTTTGCATAAAACAGCTCATATGGTGATATAGAAACAAAAGCATTTCATGTACAAACAGATAAAGGTTCTAAGCACATGAAAGCCCTAAGGCAAAAAAATAAATAGTTTCCACTAATATCTAGAAAAAGAAAGGTAGGGGGTTTGCCAAACTTTTTTTAAAAACCTTTTTACATTACGTAAGTACCTAATTGCACACTTCAATAAGAGTTTTTGATGACATAAATCTTCCAAAATCTCCATTCAACATTCGTTCTAGGTATCCAAAATTTAATTCTGCAAATATCAATGAATGTAGCATAAAAATGATAAAAACGGTAATGCAAAAAAAAGTTTTAGGGTCAGCAGAGAAAAATTATTGTTTGTCTGGTTAGTGAAAACAAAATTCTTTTTAAATATTTTAATTTCAAACTGAATCTCTACATTTTAAACAATTCAACTATTGACCAATGACATTTGGAAAAAAAAGTGATTTTTATGGATTTGTTTGCTAGAATTTTTCATAACTGACTATGCAGGAGAATTAGAACTTTCATGGTAAAAGGCATGAACATACATGCAGAATATGGAGTAATGAGGGAAAAACTACCGTATCTGATGCAAAAAGTACAGCGGTTTTGCGATTTTTCCATGGAAAATTTGTAAATATTTTAACAAAGCCACTGTAAAGTCATAAAGAAACAAAATACACAGAATCATAATAATAGTTGCAAATTATTTCAGGCCCACATGCGATCATAGAACAAAAGCGTCAACATTTCAAAGCAGGATAGAACCCTGGATGCCTAAGTGAGAAGCGCTGTTAAACATAATGACATTCGAAGCCTTTACATTGATACACAAACATGCCAACCGTGCAATACCATGCAACATACACATTGTCAATTACTACTGATTACTCATGACTACAATATGTTGGCCTCTTCAATACCATGCAACATACACATTGTCAATTACTACTGATTACTCATAACTACAATATGTTGGCCTCTTCAATACCATGCAACATACACATTGTCAATCACTACTGATTACTCATGACTACAATATGTTGGCCTCTTCAATACCATGCAACATACACGTTGTCAATTACTACTGATTACTCATGACTACAATATGTTGGCCTCTTCAATAACAAGACCGACCTTGGGATAACAAACATCACAATCTACATGTATAACAACCAACAAGACCGACCTTGGGATAACAATCATCACAATCTACATGTATAACAACCAACAAGACAGTTTGTACCGGTGCCTTCTTGTCAGAAATTACGGTGTCCGCTTTGGTTACCCGCTTATATCCTCTATCAAACAATTTGTTCTTGACTCTCGCTGTTATGTTGGTATTGCTGAAAAGACAAAATATGTACTTTTAATGAAATGGAGGCAGTGACAGCAAAACTAAGTAACCTTAAATTTGCTTAAATTTAAAGTTCTGACTAAATTATAAAGTGGAAGGTAATTCCCAAATTTGCTTATGTTAGTTTGTTGGAAATTAATGTGTTAAACATTAAGCTTTTCTGAGCACCTGTCGTATACTGACAAGGACATAATAATACTCAGCTACATTTCTTGTCCTCTAATCTAAAATAATATAATTAGAGCAACCAACTCACACAGTCTCAAATTTATACCGGTAATGAGAAAATTAGCGATACCAACCTCTTCAACAAATCGGCTATTTCACTTTCAGGAGCGGTTGGAAATTCAGTCTGTATTTCCTTAACTTTCTTCTGAAATTCACTGACATCTGATGTCTTGTCAGTCTAATGAAAGGCGGAAAATAATAGAGATAATTATACAGGTCGTACATTCTGCTTTCACTTGCATATAATATTTATACTCTATAAGATAAGTCAACAAAATGCATGTTTTTTTACACAAACTAAGATGCTGTTTATAATCATGCAAAAATTGCAAATGACTATAAAATATATTATAAAATTAACAAACATGCTTTTTTTATTTACTCAATAAATGAAAATCAAGTTTGTTATTTAAAAACAAAGACTATATATTATCCTCATATGAAATATTATTTTATTTGAAGAGATTTCTAGTATGTTCATTTTAACAAACCTTACCAGCTTTCTAGGACACCATTCCATCCACTCCAAATTGCATGCTGTTTTCATGATCAGAAAAGATTGTCCCTTCCGAATATTTCGATGTGGTTTTATAAACAAATTATTCACAAGATGAATTGAGATCTTACAAATTTGGTTAATATTACAAAAGCATTGAGTTTCTCAGGGCCACTTCAGGGCCATAATTCGGCTCTAGAGGTTTATATGTGTCCCTTAATTGCCTTATTATGCCCCTCTAAATAAAAGCTTTATTTTGAAAAAAGATGAGTAAATTTGGACCAAAAAATGACTAAGTTAGAGGCATTTTTGTAAGAAATTCCAACAATTATTTTCAAGCTAAAAAAAATCACCTTGTGTTATACAATTCCCCATTTGTAGGGCCCGCAACCTTTCACACACATGTAAAAAAAGAACTGAAGAATGATCAAGACTTTGCTTGTGCCTGTCAGCCTCAACATAGTTTTTCTGGGGCTTTAACCCTTTGCATGCTGGGAAATTTGTCGTCTGCTNGACAGTGTGAAAACTATATACCCCCTTTTCTTCGAAAGGGGGCATAAAACAAATCACCTTGTGTTATACAATTCCCCATTTGTAGGGCCTGCAACCTTTCCCCCACATGTAAAAAAAGAACTGAAGAATGATCAAGACTCTTCTTGTGCCTGTCAGCCTCAACATAGTTTTTCTGGGGCTTTAAAACAAAACCAAGTAAGGCAAGCACAACTGGCTTGTTTTGATTTCAATCAGAAAAGGTAATGATCCTACCCCCAAAAAAACTTATTGATAGCGTATGCGTTCGGATGATACAACCTTCATGTTTCTAAAAACAACAACATGCATTTCAAATAGAGGTCAACAGCTGATGCAGGTATTAAGTTAACACACCCTATTTAAAACAAAACTTCAAGATACATTTATGATGTCACGATTGTCAGGAAAATACAGGTGTACATACAGAGGAAGCGAAAAGGTTGCCAAAGTTTTTTTCCTCATCACTTGACGAACTGTCCGAGCTCTCGATAGTGGTGGTGGCTCCAACCTGTAGGGATTTCGAAGGCTGAATGGAAAACTGTTGTATCTCCTTCTTTATTTCATATGAGTTACAACAGTCTTCCGCGTAGGGATTTGTTTTGATATGAGCCTCGCTATGAGAAAACAGAGTTTAACCCTTTGCATGCTGGGAAATTTGTCGTCTGCTNAAATGCATGTGCATAAAGTGTCATCCCAGATTAGCCAGTGCACACTGCACAGGCCTATCATCGACTACACTTTCAGCTTTTATGGTATTTTTCGTTTAAAGGAAGGTGCTTCTAAACGAAAGTCCAGTTAAGGCGGAAAAAGCCGTCCCTGTTTAGCCTGTGTGGACTGCTAATCTAAAACGACCCTTTACGCACATGCATTAACCCTGGTTTCTCAGAGTGAGGCTTCTTTGTATTTAACAACCTGTGCCTTTTGGATTGGGAAAAATAGCGCCATAAACCATGATATTGGAGAAAATGAAACATTATTAATACGGTATGACTATAAATAACAGTATTCTAATTGTTTATAAGTACATGTCTAATTGCATTTTTAAATTTATATTATAAAGTGCTACTGAACTGTATAATTAACACAATAAACCAATAATTGAGTTTATTGAAAAAAGTTTAACATTTTTTTTGGTAAATTTTGGTCAGATTTTTGGGGAAAAAAAATGTTACTTTTTGCTAATGGGAAACAGCCTGTACAGGGGTGTGATTTAAGAAACACCTCTGGGGAGGAAAATGCCCTACCCCCCTCACTTCAATTAAACTCTTCATTTGTGTATAGATCCAGAAAAGTTAATAACTAATTGTTAAATTTGATTTCACACTGAAAAAGAGGAAATAAGCTGATAGGAGGAGAAAACACTCCCCTGCTGTAAGAGGCTGTAATTTTGGGAAAAAACTTCACTGACCTGTCGAGACTTTATTGACATCGGCACGTTCTGTCCGCCCGTAGCACCACCCGCGGGCCACAGCCCCGCCCCCTGATTCAAGGACTGTTGAGTGAAGGTTGGGGAAAAACATAATGAAAGGAGGTGCAAAAGCATATGCAAGCTAGGTGGCAAGCCTTTTCCTGACCATTTTGGGAAAAATGCAATTCCAGAATTGAGCATTTTTTCATGCGAAAAGTCCACTGATTTGGGAAAAACTTATTCAATAAAACGCTTTTATATTAATTCAAATTTTAGGAAAAAAATCATATAAATTTTAGTTATATACTTTGTTGGATGTAATGAAATAAAATTGAAATATAATAATCTTTAGACATTTCTTTATTGTTTTAGACCTTGGGAAAACAAATCAAATTGGGATTTTTTTGCAATTTCTCTTTGGGAATAGGTCCGTTTAACCAACCCGTAGATACGTCAGGAAAAGGCTTGGGTGGCCAGAGTGATTATCAGAAAGGGATTTCTCCTGAGACTCCCCCATTATTTTCCCTCAACGCAATCTGAGTTTTCCTAATCTTTATTGTCAAATAACTGATGAAATTAGTGCAGTGTTGGTGGATAGAGTACATTTTACAAATACACTAAATGCCATTAT
>VMBQ01013644.1:0-16461 GCA_007657795.1 Dreissena rostriformis | reverse complement strand
TCAGCAGAGATTACAATTATTGAGCTAATGTTGCAGACCAATTGCGCTGACTAGCTCATCCGTTAAAAATAACAAATCGCTGTCAACCAGATCCATTGTTTTAGTAGTTCAGAGCATTATAATGTTTTATATTGCATATTATTTTTTTTACAATTATTTCTTTTTCTCAAGCGAGTTATACATGAAACGAGACATTGCTACGGTATAAACTTTGACTTTACAAAAAGCCTTCTAAATAATGAAATATAATAATTGGCGACATAATTGGCATCAAATCATTATATTATTTATAATTAGTATCTGAAAATATATTAACATACACCAATGCGCAGTCGAATAAAAATAACGGGTCATAAATATATATTTTCAGTGATATAATGCAACATTTTCCTTCAGAGCTATGAATTTTTATAATTTGGGTCGTCAGTTGTTAGAATGACAATCACATAATCAATTAATATTTTTAATTTGCTATACAAACTAATATACTATTGGATGTTTTACACGCGATAGTATAAATTGACACAACAGTTTTTGTTTAAAGATTCGGACATTGATTATAGAAATTTACGAGTTACTACAAATGTCATGATATTAAATAATAAGATGTCATGATCTCCATAATACTGCAACTCTCTCAATGAATGACACATTTATAGAGAGCGTTTACATTATGTTTATATCATATGCCATTGTATTTGTCAAGCCTATTAATGAGCCGGATTAATTTGAATATCATTCTAAATAACGTTTGATCTCATACATTTTAGTCATTGTTTTATCCACCAACGAAAGCATGTTTTCATGGCTGCTTATATTTAAATGTGAGTAATTACTAATTAACGAAAAAGGATTACACATACAAATTAACCTAGACTGAAATTCAGTTACGGTTTTTCACATATGGGACCGGATTTCCGTCATTTGACACGTTTTTTTTTACCTATTAGCAGCATCTTTACGATACAACGTCGCTATTTGCAAACTATAAGTTTGATGGCGAAATTGTAACACGCAGGCAGTTTTCGATAAATTTCTTTTAACGTACTACTTACCGAAAAGCTTAAGTTATACAATAATTAAAATATGCTGAAGCCAACGTAGTCATTTATTGTTCGTTATTGAAGACAATCATATGCTATGCTGGCCATTCAGCCATATATCTCAGATAAATTTAATTGAAGTACAAAATGAAAAAAAAACTTAAATATTTGTTTTAGGAAAACAGACAAGTAAATGCAGTTTTACGAAGATATTGTTTATATCATCGACGCGGTTACAAAGTTACCAATTCAATGCTGGTGGTGACAGTTTATATAACATCTCTATCAAATATCAACAGTGTATTGTGTAAGAGCTTGATAGATAAGAAGGCTAGAATATAATACATATAAAATAAAGTTTTGACTGGAAAAACACGGTAAGAAGCCAATAACCTCAACGTCAGCGGAAGCCCATCATCGCAACGTAGAGCGATATAACAATAATGTCTGTGTCATTGTAAACGTAAGCGTGTAACAATAAGTATTCTTTGAGCAGACTTAAGGAAAGGTACAGACAACTATCTGCATGTTCTGATGCGACGGTTCTGATTAGATGACATTGCAAAAGATATATAGAACTCGTATAATTACGCACAGATAACAAGATTGTGGTGGAACTTCAGTTGAATTATATAAATGAACAAATTTAAATGTTCTGTTAACACAAATTATACGTTCAATACCAATGTACGATCAATGTCAAACAATATATGTTATCATATGACACTAAACGTGCATTTATCACATGCCATACTCTGTTTCCCATGTAATATAACCATTACATATATTTTTATATTACACATGTGTAATATACTTTTTAAGCGTTTTCATTAGCTTAGTTTTTGTTTATTGACCAATCGCATTTTGTTATTTTGCTGAAATGACGTTGCAACGTCAAATGACGTCACGAAATGTAAACAACATTCGGGATTTATCATTATGTTTGCGTAAATATTTATTTAATTTGCTCATTTAAAAGCATGTGATAAAAAAGATCTGACACTCGTTGTCATATCATACCATATTTTATTAAACTCGTCCAGGAAATACGTTAGTAAGCTCGCCAAAGGCTCGCTTACTAACAAAATTCCTGAACTCGTTTAATAAAATATGGTATGATATGACAACTCATGCCAGATCCTATATGTATATTATTTAGAAATATTATAAGCAAGCGAGATGACACAATACATTGATTTAGAAGTGAAATTGATTAAGATACGCCGTTCAGTTATGTCATTATTTAGGTATGTTTTTGTTATAGTTACAAAACTCAATGCGCCGACACATCCGAAGAAAGTACACAAAGTTTGTCTCCTAGTTGCGTTACTAAAATGTACCATTGAGCCTTTGCCACGTCTGGGACTTACTACCGAGAGCAAATAACACCATAGCTATACTAATTTATTACTAAGACCGTCTGTTGTTGGGCAGACATTCACAAGCTTTCTTAACATTCTGAACTGCATGATTACTATTAACTATAATATTGTCATAATATGAAAATGTTGCGTCAGAAACCAAGTAAAGACATTATTTATTATAGAATGCCAACCTAATTGCTCAGCATATTATCGTTATGAGTCTTATTATTCTGAATAGCTTTCTAGATAGTTTCTGATATCGTTGTTTTATGTGCACCCAACTCGATGGTGTTAACATAGTTTTTTTCTTTCATTGTGCGTTATTTCTAAAAGACGCATTAGGATTATGTAATACCCACTTAGCTAGACTAAAATACCGTGGGGAGTTAATTGCATTTTCTTGCCGAGTTTTGTATTCTGACAAGATTTCCTCCATATAATAAGAAACAGTATAACAAAAGCGCCAATATTAACGAATACGCCTTTTTGAAAAAGGCTAAATTTCATGCAGTTTCGACAACATTAATTGAATCTCACTACCATCCTGTAAATTTGATGATAAACTCAAGCTTTTGATTGAGGTTCTAACTCGTGCAAGGAACACTCTATATTTTCCTACTCATCAATTTTGCTAAATCAAATGCCACTATGGTTGACAACCGTTTGCTAAAAAGTGCTTAGGGTGAATGTCTTATAATGGAGGATTGACCTATACTTTTTACTTGACCTGTGCTCATCACATAATATCACACGCCATTAAATATGCACAAGCCTCTGCCAATTAACGATGGGGAGCAACTCAAGTAATACCGACCTGATATTCAACGACACTATCCGAAATGAGAAAAAAAAGTACGAACTTGAATCATATATACTATATAATAATAATATTTAGTGAGTATATAGACATGGGCACTGTCACATAGTAAGGGAATTCAAGTGTTTCGTTTTCAATAGAGAATACTAGACCGAAGCACGGTCATGATTATAATGATGATAACGCCAACGACGACACTTGCAATAATCAGGGTTCTCGCGGCGTTCGACGACCTGTTTGCACCGTCCATGTTGCCTGACATCGCCATCGCCATCGACTGTGGGTTGAAAAGTAATGTATCTCCGAGTTAATTATTAATTGCAATATATGAATGATGGCATTTGAGCAATTCTAGTTTCAGTATGTAATTTGTAGAGAACCACTTATCGATGTAATACAATAATATAATATATAACAAATATTAAAGCTATTAACCTGGTAGTTTCTGATGAAAACATTATTCTCATTTAATTTGCGGTTAACAATAATAAATCAATATAAAGCATTTGAACCCTGGAGCAATAAAGATTTCCCCTAGGGGCATAATTGGAGCAGTCTTTGTAGTGGCCAACAAAAAGATTAATTCCAAATATGAAACTCTGTTTGCTTGGATGACCTTCATATACAACATAACGGAACCATTTACAAAAATGTAAAAGATGATCAACTTAGGATAATTTCTGAAAAGCTTTAAACAGTCGTTTTAGGAGGAGGAGTCGTTTTCAATCTTAACTTCAACCGACGCACGGCCGGACAGAGGAACAAAAGACAATTATAAAGACTGATCTGACCAAGCACTTTGTGGTCAGGTGAGCAAAACATATGATTTTGTCGATCGAAGGTCTAATTAATTCACTTATGAGATTTAAAAATGTAATACTTCTGTTATAAATTTTAAAGACACAGAATAAGACATAACGAACACTTATTTTTCGTTAGAACAATATTTCCGCAAATCATGGCCCAAACCACGAAAAAATTACATGATAACTGTTTCTTAAAACATTTGCATATAGACGGTAGTTTTACCTCGTGCGCGTAATAGATGGCGGCACACCCAGTGGGACAAAAGCAACAAAAGCATGCCAAAATGGCGGGAATCATGTAGTTTGTAGGCCGACTGGTGGTCACCACATACCCCTGCTGCGGAACAGGCTGTGTGACGACCTGAAACAACACCTCGTGTGTGCCACATCCAGTAAGAAATGATATGATGCGTAACATGACATGTTAAAAAAGTTAATTACAATTTGAAAGTCTAAAATCGTTACATGCGGATCGGATGACGAATGAAAAGCTGAGATAAGAGGAAACTTCGTTTCCATCAACGTTTCGGATCTATGATCTATGAATCTGAAAATACAATTCCTAATGACGCAATCATGATTTTGGTGTTGAACATAAGTTGTCTTTGTGGTAGAATGATTGTTGTATTGATTTAATTATTATCTCGTCGATCATAATTTTGTTAATAAAATATTTGTATTTCATCAATATAAATGCATATGCAGTAATTTTCCAATCGATTTTACACAGTTAAATTCATATACTTCATCGACAAAAATAATTAATTAATATCAATAACGTAAAACAAAACACTATCACGCAAAACTTGTGTAGTAATATACGGCTGTCCAGGGAAAGGATGTCCGTAGGGCTGATGACCGCTGTATGACCCCTGCGGGTAAGGTCCGCCTATGTAAAGCTGTGCCGGGAGATATCCTGGCTGATATTGGGGGTAGAACTGAGGCTGTCCTTTGGGTTCTTCCTGGGACGGACATTGGGGATAGAACTTCGACGCCCCTTGCTGAAATCCTTAGGGAGTTTGAGTTTCATACTGCAAACCCGGTTGAGCCGTGCCTCCCGTCGATTGAACACCAGGATAACCCGGTGGACCTGGATAGTGTGACGATGGGTTCCCTTTGCTTATTTCATCGTATGGTGGTGGGGGAGGACCTGACGGAACATCTTGAATAAAATAAGGATGTATGCCGTATCCTTTAAATTACTTTAATAAAATATCTGCAATTATTTACTATGTAGGGTTAGCGTGTATATAATTATAAAGCAGTTGTGCTGAAATGTAACTATGTCAAGAAGTAATCATAGTAATTGCATCAATAAAGCAAATATAATCTACAAAGATTGCTATTAATTTGTAAAATTATGTGCCCTAGTTATGGTTGAGGTATACAATCATCTTAATGTGAAGTCTTAGGGTTAAACCAAGTATGGCAAATGTATACTTTGAACCACATAAACGACATATTTCTCCGAAATGTCAAGAACGTATTACACCATCGGCGGTTTTCGGAAAAATTAACATTTAGTCGTCCCTATCCGGCAATCGAAATAGAATGACTAAAGAATATGATCAATGAGAAACATGGCTGTTAAGCAAACGACATGAATATTGGGAACGCGCTTGGATGCAATGCTAGGCACATGTGACTCAGGAGGGATTAGAAAAATACATTAAGCCATGCTTATTAATAGATTGGTTGCTTAAACTGCTCATGTAAGAATGCCGACATGTCTGTGACCTGACGAAAACAAAAAAAATGAAAAACATACTTATTATAATGTATGATGCGTTCTTTAGTTGTGGTGAGTTCTTAATTGTTCACGGGCTAGAAATGAATTAACGCACTTGAAGGGATAATGCACCAACAGAAAAGTAATTTCCTATGGCGATATATTTTGCCTATATAGAAATACAAATTATTGATTTTGCACACTGTTTACCACACTTGCACTGAAGCAATCTGCTGAATTTTTCTGAGACCAAATAGTTGAACGCTAGATATCAAGCTCACAAGAAATAGTAAAAGAATTTAAAGAATATGAAATATATTAGCTAATTCATCGTGAAGGCGGAATATGCAGCTTCTGTTGGCGCCCATAGGAATAACCAATTGACTTTTTGTTTCTTGTTTTTTTTTTGTTCCCAAAACATGTTAAATTAAGAAAAATATTATAATTTTGTTATGGTTTATTTCAATGATAACCTACGTCTAATAAATGACAGACAAAAATATATTTTTTAAGTAAATTACATTAATATGTTCATTTTCAGATAATGTGCTTTTATTGTGCGTAAGAGTTCATAATTAACATTGCACCTTTACCACCTTTATACTATCAACAGTGGGTGAACGCATTGCTCATTGGCTCGATGCAATACACAACAACTACACAAATTTACCTGGCTTTTCTTCATTCATAATGCTTGAGATTCCTCACTTATTGTTTATCAATTATAATGTAGTTTCGTATCCAGTATCCGGTATGGATTATTAAAGAATTGACAGTGAACAATCACCACTCTTCCCTCATATATCTCTCCTCAATAGGCAGTTTTCAAAGTTTGTTTTTATTAACGGACTGCATTTTCGTTATGTTACACAAAAACAGTCCTAAAAAAACAAGTTTATAGTGTAGTCAAAAGGCAATAGGAATAGGAAAAAAAACTTATACCAATAATAATAATAATAATTATAATAAAATAATAATAATAATAATAATAATAATAATAATAATAATAATAATAATAATAATAATAATAATAATAATAATAATAATAATAATAATTATAATAATAATAATAATAATAATAATAATAATAATAATAATAATAATAATAATAATAATAATAATAATAATAATAATAATAATAATAATAATAATAATAATAATAATAATAATAATAATAATAATAATAATAATAATANAATAATAATAATAATAATAATAATAATAATAATAATAATAATAATAATAATAATAATAATAATAATAATAATAATAATAATAATAATAATAATAATAAAAATAATAATTATAATAATAATAATAATAATAATAATAATAAAAATACTTATAATTATAATAATTTTGATAACAATAATAATGATAATACTAATAACAATAAAAATGATAATAATAATAGTATAATTTACAATAGTAATAATTAGTATTATCATTATTATTTGAATATTACCACCATTATAATCATAAGTATAATCTATTATGAGTATGAGGTCAATAATCATATAATTCTTGAAAAGACATTTACTACTTAATAATACTTCTACTAATAATAATAATACTAAGAAGAAGAAGAAGGATAAAACCAACAACAACAACAATTATAATAATCATATTACTTTCATCAATAATATAGTCATAACTATTGTATTACTACATACAATACCTGTATCTTTACTAAAAAAAATAATTATATTAATAAATTAATAACAATAACAATAATAATAATAATAATAATAACAATAATACTGGTAAAGCTAAAAATACAAAATGAAAAACATTGAATAGAAATCCATCGAACACAAAACAATCCTTACTCACGCATGTTTAACGAAATGGTTCACAAATGTTTTACATCCTACTCCCAGCGAACGCTGGACTATAATTCCCAGAAGTCGATAAGAGATAAGCGTGGAGCCATTCTATGTACAGACCGTAATGAGACACGAGATGCTGCTAGTATCAAGAACTGTTCCACAACGGACGTGTTGCGTGCTTACTAGACAACAATTCACACCAGAAATATCATTTTTATTTTTTTTTGGTTTTCAATGTTTTATTCTCGAAATATCAAGTTGTACACAAGTACCGATATACAGAGATCATATATGTTCAGAAATATCATTTATAAAGATATTCGACATCTCTTGTGTTAAAGCATGCATTGAAATTTATTAAAATAGCCCACATTACGAAATAAAAGGTTCACTCTCCGAATACACCACTATTTACGGGTCAGGTATGAACATTTTTAGGAATTTATTCTTTGTCTTATGCCGCCTTTGGTTTATGTTTGCTTTAGTTAGTGAGAAACAATTATTAATAAAAAAAACAGCAATATGCAAAGATAAAAACAGGATTTTTTCAGTAATTTTGATAAAGGCGCAATGCCGACTTTTCAATAAAAGGAGGAATAATTTCTATTTAATATCCTTTAGGACAATCACTCTGAGCTTTAAAAGAATTACGTGCACGTCTAAATAAGTTAACTATTTAAGGATATATAATTCGTGGTTATATGTAATAATGCGTATATATCGAGTCAATGTCATTGAATTTTACATCGAAAGTTTGACCATACACATGTTGTGACTTGCCGTGTGAGTATTGTATCAGGTGCTATTTATAACAGTTATAACTATAAAATTATTATACAAGAAATCCGTCAAACGTATCAAATATGTTCATTTATTCAGAATACGATATACATTTTGATGTTAACAATTGCCATCAAAAAGTTTGTGCGGAAGTTTATGAGGGAAGAGTGGTTATTAAACCAAGAACCTGTATTAACCATTCTGCTCATAAACTATTTTAAGAACTGGTCGTACTTAAATAATATAATATCGGATCATCGGATTAAAAGAAAAGCAAGTTTAAACGTATAAAGATAGAGGGATCTATGCAGGTAGTGTCGAATATTGATATGATAATGCGGTTGCTACCAGTATTCTTATTACATGTCTCGATTGACATACTGTAAATGCCTTTTTTTCACAGCAACGCATGTCTTACACTGAATTTTGGATTTATGTCGTGTGATTAATCTTTTGGACACAAGGCACATTAAATGTAAGAACGTATGATATAGTGAACTTGAAACACTATTCCAGTAGATATTTCACGATTATTTTTAAATAAAGAGTTTACTTTATCTAAAAATTCAATGTTAAAAAATCTGATATACTTGTACATTTGAACACGTCCAACAAAGGTCTCCTTTTTTGGTGCCGACCCTAAACTTTTTGTATTCCAGGTTGAGTTTTGGATCATTATAACTACATTCGATCATACAAGCAAAATATAGAAAGATATGTAACAATTAGATTTAGAAGATTTCTTTCATTGAACATCCTTGTCTATGAGGGAAATAACTCGTGTATAGTAAACAATTAACGAAATTACGATTTGTCTGATATACCTACCACATTTTAGATGTTATTTTGTGTTTGGCAGTTAGCCTTGGCTCATACGCGTATACAATTTATCTTGCATCATAAACGGTGTAGGATTCTCAATTATGTTACAAGCGGTCTATAAATAGATTCGCCTACGATGACTGTAAACACTGCTCGCTGTATATCGGGCATCATAATATGTAGGTTGAAATACAACAGAGATGTATTTAGTGGTTGTGTTTTTCTTTGTTGATGTTATTTGTTGTTGAGAATTGTGATTTTATATCAGATTAAGATTGTGTGAAGGCTATAAAGCACTATGAGTGGAGACAACAAAGGTAATGTCACTTGTGTGGAAAAAATCGAGCGATTGAACATTGTGTCGTCTTAGCTTTGCTGACATAATGGTAAACGAATAGTAATATAGATTAAGATACACGTGCCTTGGACTTAGACATTTTCTTTAAAATAATACTTTTCCGGAATATTTTTCCGAAACGCTTTGAGATACTGACCTTTTTTTGTGATGTGTTTGTCTACCTGCATGACTAAACTAACAGATCAAGTCAGAGTTTTGTTCCGGTCAATTGATTTTTTGCGAAGTTATGGGTCTTTGACATTTTCTCTACAATAACAGGCTTCCGGAATATTTTGCTGAACGCTTGCAGATATTTGCCTGATATTTGTGTGTGTGTGTGTCTATCTTCATGGTTCACGGATTAAATTTGAGTTTCGTTCCGGTCCATTGATTTTTGACGAAGTTACAGGCCTTGGACTAAGACATTTTCTATACAATGACAGTTTTCAGGAATATTTTGCGAAATGCTTTCAGATATTTACCAGATTTTTGGTGTGTGAGTCTACTTACATGATTTCAGATCAAGTTTGAGTTTATTTACGTATGTGGAGATTTAAGACAAAAGTGGAATGATGGAGCCCTATGGACACATATCTTGCTTTAAATAACTTTTCGACATCTAATGTCTACTGTCTGATATTTGAAATAATGAACATGGCCGAATGCGGAAAGGACTTATCATCTTATTATGAGAATAGTTTCGATGACGTACCCTCTGTATTGAACATACCTGGTAAAATGTTTATTGTATAAACAATTTGAATAATGCAGTATGAGATATGCACCTTTTGTATTCTTATCATGGGGTTTATACAACATTCTTTGACAAAACTAATTATCCTATTGGTTTGCCAAATTTAAGCGAACTGAAGCTGTTCTATCCGTTTTGGTATACGGCGTTATGTCTGAAGTTTTTAAGTGAAAAAGTAATTCTGATACGTTTACATTTTTAGACTAGCCATTGATTTATATTTTTACTTTCTTTGAAAATGGCGTACCATTTTGAACTTTTAACACATGTTGTTGTGTTTTTTTTTGTTGTTTTTTTTAAGCTCACCTCAGTACGAAGCGCTAATGGCGAGCAAACGTGATCACCCTATGTTCGGCGTCCGTTGTACGTGCGTTGTACGTCGTGGGTCTTGTGTCGTCAAATTTTAGCTCGTTATCACACTAGATGCCATGATTTTAAAACAATCTTGATGGAACTGGCTCAAAATGTTTATTTTGAAAATATCAGACTGAGTTCGAATCTGGGCAACTTAAAACTTCAAAAACAATTAAGCTCACCAGGTCAAACATTAGAAAAAAAATATCACTCTAGAATGAACATGTATGACTCAATCTTGATGAAACTTTGTCAGAATGTTCATCTTGACAATATTTAGGCCGAGTATTAATCTGGGTCACGCGCATCCAAAAAGTATGTTACCAAGTCAAATCTTATAAAACCTGAATATCACTGTAGAGGCCAAACGTATTACTCAATTTTGATGAAACGTGGTCGGAATGTTTATATTTACAAAATTAAGGCTGAGTTTGAAACTGGGTCACACGCATCCACAAACAAGGTCAATAGGTCAAATCTAATAAAAAAAACTAGCGATCTCTGTAGAGGCCACATTTATGACACAATCTTATTGAAAAATGTGGTCTTAATGTTTACATTGACCATTTCAAGGCCGAGTAACTTCCTATGTCACGTTCATCTCAAAACTAGGTCACCAGATTTAATCGTCCAAAAACCTTGTTACCAGTCTAGAGGCAAAATGTAAGACCTTTATGAAACTTGTTCAAAATGGTAATCTTAAAACAAACGCCGCGTTAAAGTAGCCAGGTGTAATCATTGAACAAAAAACTTGTCACCAATCTAAATGCCTCATTTATTACTTAACCTTGATGAAACTTGGTCATTATGTTTATCTTTACAATATATACACTAAGTTTGAATCAGGGTTAAGAGCGTTCTTACACAAGTTATCAAGGACAAATCTTATGAAATCCTTGCTATCCCTGTCGAGCCACATTTATTGCACAATTTTGATGAAACTTGTTGAGAATGTTTATCTTGAAGACATGCAGGCTGAATTTGAATCCGGTTTCTAGTATACTTAAAGGTATCCGAGCTACTTTTAAGTAGCACATGAGCCGATGATTACCAATCGAGCGCTAGAGACCAGAAGACATTTTATACCAAAAACTGAATAAACCATTCATGGGTTTTTATTGCAGGGAAATGTTTCGTAAAACATTATACATGCATAGAAAAAGGAACATATCATGGTAGGTTTAACCTATATTGATTGTAATATTGTTACAGACTGGTTATACTATAATCAGATTAACGTTATGTGTGCACGTTTTTTAACATACTCGATATCTTAACAATATCCGTATGGCTAAGCAGAGTGTTGATGATACAAGCGCCATTACGGACAAGTAAAATGTTGAATTCAGGTGAGCGACGCTGGGTAGTCAGGCCCTATTCATTATGAAAGAAACCTTATATAGAATATACTAAAATGACTCTATTTTTAAAACGTTTCGATATGTAGTACATGCTTGACTGCGCCGTTATTGCAAGTATTCAATCTAACCTGACACAATCTATGTTATCTATTGTTGTTGTACACATTTTCCATGATACCCTAATTGACGGACACAACATCCAACTTTATTCAAGATTTGAAATCACCCCCGCCATCGTACGAGGAGTGCAGTAAAGATTATCCTCCTTGCCAAGCGAACGACCCAGCTCTTTCTGGATATCCGGGCACACAACCCACAGGCCATGCAGCTACACCCGGATATATAGGTACCCAACATATGGGGTACGCGATTCAGCCGGGGTTTCAACCTGGGTTCCAACCTCCGCCCGCATGCCAGCATGGTGTGCCTCCGTTCTTTCTCCAAGGTCAGGCTCGGTACCCAAAGCCACAGTCACACCCAGACATACCTTACCCTCAGGGGTCATACAGTGGTCAGCAGCCACAGCCAAACCCAAACAGACCTTACCCTCAGGGGTCATACAGTGGTCAGCAGCCATCACCACACCCAGATATACCTTACCCTCAGGGGTCATACAATGGTCAGCAGGACTACGAACAGCAACGGCTTATCCCTGGGCAGCCTTATACTACAACACAAGTTGTGAGTAATTGATTGGTATTGTATTTATGAGTTTAAGTCAATGTATAATGCGACAATTTGAATAAGACTGCCAGATGACTATGTTGAAAAAAGGTGTCATATGTTAGTCATGAGGAGCTGTAAACAGTAAAGCAGAAGAGATAGTGCTTGTGGATAAACATATTCACGATCTTTCTAACACCTAGTTTGTTTGAGAAATTTCTGTACATGCATCGCTAACTTTAATATCTTTAACAGATACACTATATGTTTTGTATAGTAAAAAATGTAAAACCTATCCCTCCAAATAGTTTCAATAAATAATAATGCTTACGACAGAGAACTATGTAGTATAAGATTTGCGCGTCTCTTTTTGACACTCATTCATGCTTATAGTGTCACCATTATTCTTACAAAGTAACCGATCCTCCACTCAAGTGAGTAAATACAAGCAGTAGCATCATCCTTCATGTACATGCGACACAGCTTATATTGTGTTTAATTGTTACTTGCGGCTTTGAATTCCAAGGTATGGAGTAAGTGTTCAACAATCCCACATAGGTTGGTGCAAACGAAGAGTCGTCTGAACGCAGCTTTTCATATCTTCTGATCCGCATGTAACGATGAGAGCCAGTATATTGTTGTAGTTTTTTTTTAGATTTTAATCATTCGTAATTTCTGGAACTTGTCATGTTACATATCATATCATTTCTTACTGAATGCTTCGCATACGAGTTGTTGTTTCAGGTCGCCACCCAGCCTGTTCAGCAGCAAGAGAATGTGGTGACCACCACTCCGCCCCCAGACTACCTGTGTTTGGCCATCGTGGCATGCATTTGCTTTTGTCCGTTAGGTTGGGTCGCAATCATCTACGCATATGACGTAAGACAAGCGTGTTCATGCTTATATTAACATAAACAGTCAACATGTAGTTTACTCGTGGTTCTTACAACAAGCGAAAATATCATTGTAAAGGACAAATAATAGTTATTTATGTCTGATTTTTGGGCCATTAAAATTATAACAGATGTTAAACATATCAGTGAATAAATAACCTCCTCGATCTACAAGATCATATGTTTTGAATGAGCTCACCTGACCACAAAGTGCTTTGTCAGGCCAGTCTTTGTGATTGTCTATTGTCCCTCGTCCCTGCGTCTGTCCGTCCGTGTCGGTTAAACTTGTCATTGAAACGACTCCTCCACTTATATTGATTTTTACAAAGCTTTTCAGAAATTATCCTTGGTTGACCATCTTAACATTTCGTGCCAATCCTGTCGTTATGTTGTATATGTAGGTCATCATAGCAAAAGGAGTTTTGTGCAAAGAATGTTCCATTTATACTCCCGGGGGACATATGTATCGCTCCAGGGCCTGCTTTATATTGATGTTTATCTCACCTGACCACAAAGTGCTTGGCCAGGTCAGTCATTGTTCGTCATCACTGTGTCTGTCCGATCGTGCGTTGGTTTCACTCTTCATTCAAACGAATTCTACTTCCTAAATATTTAAGGACGCTTCACAGAAATTATCCCTGATTGACAATCTTTCGCATTTTGGTTCATATCGTTCCGGTATGTTTTTTTATACATGTAATCACAGCAAAAAGAGTTATGTTTTGAATGTATCTTGGTGATGTTAACTACAATGTGTAATCCAATTATGTCCCAGAGCTCAAATGGTTAATATTGATGTTAGCAGCAAATTTAAATTTAAAAAAAAAAACAACTCGGAAAGTGCAAAGTCAAGAGGTTTACTATTTGTCATTTTTATTATGTAACATCGATGACTGGTTCTCTACAAACTACATGCCTAACCTCTATGCGTTTATGATTTTTTTTAAATGCCATTATTCAAATATTTTAATTAATAAGGTTCTTTGAGAGATCTTTATTTACAATCCACAGGCAAACAAGTTGGCAATGGCAGGCAAAATGTACGGCGCAAAGATGACGGCTGAGTCCGCGAAAAGCCTGAGTATTACAAGTATCGTCGCTGGCGTCATCTGCATCGTAGTCAGCATATACGTGCTCCACTGAAAAACAAACATTTGAATTCCTTAACTATGTGACAGCGGGCTTGTTTTGTTCAAATACAAGCGCATTGACTAAATCTTGTGAATTTAAAGTATATGTGATTCAAGTTCGTACATTTTTTTCATTTCAGATAGTGTAATTGTTTATACGAGTACAAGTTGATATTACTTGGGTCGCTCACCATAGTTAATTGGCAGACGTTTGAACAGATGTAATGGCAAATTTCTTTAGTGATCAGCAAAAGTGAAGTCAAAAATTAGGAGCAATACTCCAATATAGCTTTGTAGCAAAACGTTGACAAGCATAGAGAGATTTGATTTAGCAAAAGTGATGAGTATAAAAGGATAGAGTGTTCCTTCCACGATTTAGACCCAAAGTCAAAAGCTTAAGGTTGAAGATCAAATTTACCGGATAGTAATTTGTTGATGAAATTCTGTAAAAATTGCATGAAATGCAACCATTTTCAATAACACGTAAACGTTAATATAAATATTAACTCTTCTATTTTGATGTTTCTGGTAATATGGAAGCAGTCTTGTCAGATTCCAAAAATCCGGTATAAAATTCTATTAATATTCAACTTTATTTCAGTCTTCCTAAGTTGGTAGTAGATAATGTTGATGAGTCTATTAGTAATAACGCACAGTGAAAGAAAACAAATCATGACTATACCATCGAGTTAGAAGAACATGAATCTTTATATCAGGATTTCTGTTAAGATATTCATAATAATGAGACTCATGACGAAAGTATGCTTAGCAATTAGGTTGGCATATTATCACAATAATTAATCATATAAAGACAGAGTTATGAAGTCCATGGCTCGAAATTAATGAAAATCTTGACAGGTCAAATCAAATCAAATCAAATTTTATTTTAAGTCGGTACATGTGTAACAAAGAAACATTAGCTATGAATAGCTATTAACCGACATTTACAATCATAACAATAAATAACATGCATATTTAAAACAAACATCAGCATTAAATGATACATAATCAATCCAATAGACTATTAAGACATGAGGTATTTAAAAACAAATATATTCATACAGAGACAAAATTAAAAGAACTGGCAGTCTACAGACATCACAAATATAATTGTAAGAAATAATAAATTAAATTAAAAAAATTAAAATTTGTGTGGAAGTTGCTGATCTTGACCTAGGTCTAAAAACTGCAATAAAACGAAAATACATCAGAAACTGAAAAGGAAAATAAGCACAAAAGTGCGACAAGTAAGAAAAGTCTAAAAACATATATCTCCCTAAATCAGATTTGGAAAGAACTGATCAGCAACTTCCTCACAAGTGCATGACACAAATTGGAATATATTTCATAGTTAAAACATGAAAAGCAGCAATTACATGCACACAAATTATGCAAACACAAAAGGACTCACGCTCTTAGGGCAATAAAGACGGGAAAGGGGTGATAACTACACATAAAAACAAAGCAAACAGATGAAAACAAGGAAAATGCAAGCAAAAATAAATAAAGAGCAGTACAAATAAAACTAAATGCAAACAAAACTACAACTCAATAAATAAGGCTATGTAGCTGCGGAACAGCAAGAACAAGCGCAACATTAAACATGAAAAGCAGCAATTACATGCACACAAATTATGCAAAAACAAACGGACTCACGCTCTTAGGGTAATAGAGACGGGAAAGGGATGATAACTACACATAAAAATAAAGCAAACAGAAGAAAACAAGGAAAATGCAAGCAAAACCAAGAGCACCGCCTAGCGGGTGCAGACCGCTCATCTA
>VMBQ01013641.1:0-11594 GCA_007657795.1 Dreissena rostriformis | reverse complement strand
GTAGTAGTAGTAGTAGTAGTAGTAGTAGTAGTAGTAGTAGTAGTAGTAGTAGTAGTAGTAGTAGTAGTAGTAGTAGTAGTAGTAGTAGTAGTAGTAGTAGTAGTAGTAGAAGTAGTAGTAGTAGTAGTAGTAGTAGTTGTTGTAGTCTTAATAGTAGCAGTAGCAGTAGCAGTGCAGTAGCAGCACCAGCACCACCAGCAGTAGCAGTAGTAGTGGTTGTTGTAGTAGTAGTACTAGTCAAAATGCCGACATTGGTGCGTGATTGTTGCGAGTATGGTCGTTTGTGTTCACGCTATTTTACACGCACGTGTTAGTGTTCAAGAGACATTAAATGCCGGATCTCACTTGCTTGATTTTGCGGTGGTAAAATGCTTACCTACTTTAACTAGTGGGCTGGGTTTATGTGACAGTGATTTGCTGATAACATTAGAGTGTTTATAAACAGAAACCCGTGTTTGAGCAGACAGCATTTTGGTATAGTGTTGAATCTGTAAACTTGATCTGAGTCATTCGCAAGCTACTGGCTGAGAGAAGTTCATAACCTTTCAAATGGGAGGTGCTAAGCATTTACAGGGAAATTTGAATTTCAAGCAGACAACAAAAAACTTTTTTTCTGTAAGTCAATAACTATATAACTTACAATCACCAAATTACACATACATATTGTTTGTATACTGAAGCATTTGTATGCCAAATTTCATTGGAAAATATTAAATACAAACTTAAATATTATGAAAACATTATTTTTGTTTTCTGCTGTTTACACACCAGTGTACAACTAAAAAGTAGACATTTTGTGAGTTTGTGGCCCTTTTATACTGCTTCTCCTGTCTTTAAGATGTTTATTCGGCTGCAATTCCATGTTATCAACACACATTGTTTCTTCTGGTTCTAAGCACAGTAGGGAAGCCCATATTTTTTATTTTATTTTTTATATGCTATAATAGAGACAAGGAACTGTAATTATGCCGCATACGATTTATTATTATTGAACTCTTGTTATGTTCTAATAAATATATTATATAGAAGATTCTTTCTTATTTATTGAACTCAGTATGTTGCTCAAATATTGAATTGTCCATTAGTATAATAATGATCACGTTGTATTTTACACTGTTGTTAATGTGACACATATGCCTATTAGGCCGGGTGTTCTTTTATGCATTGTGTATATGTCTGTTAATACCCTGCACGTAAACACATGTCACTATAATAAAGGATTATCTCTTATCTCTCTCTCTCTCTCTCTCTCTCTCTCTATCTCTATTACATAATAACGAACAACTGCATTTATTTATGTCGTTACTACGATGATCGATTAAAGAGCTGGGTTTTTTTTTGCAAAAAGGGCGTCAAACCATTGTTAAATAAGTTCCATGGGCATTGTATGACTTTAAACAGGAATAGCTGGGTGCATTATTTATTGTTGTTAATCAATTCAAAACGGAATATATTGGTAGTTTTATAAGTAAAGATAGATGTATAAATATAGTGTTTTATGAAAATGGGATTGAGGAAATACACTAATTAATAGACATGTTGCATGCAGCGTCTTTTACATTTCATGCCATTTCCTAACTCATTACAAATGAACACACTTTACTCGGAGTCTGGTGGGGGGCAACGTGCTTGTGATATTTGTGCTTGTAGCAAGGTGTAGGAAATGAATGCGTTATATGGTTATTCAACCTTTTGTTCCGTTAATGATCATAGAACGCATAACTTTAATTAACACGCATATTTTGCGATATTCTGATAATTGTTCCAACTTCGTATATATATAAATATATCTCAAAGGAGCATGTAATTGTTTTGAGTAAAACTTCATCTTTTCAATAAACCAACCACGGCCGGACAGATCTGTAGGGAACCAAATTTCTCCAAATTAAAACAATAGCAAAAATACCCGTCCAGCCAGAAATAACATTTACATCAGGGCATTTACTTTCTCGCAAAATACCAAGATCCCTTGAATCAATGCATGTTTTTGATTTTTCGATTTTTATAGTAAGTTTTAAAAAATATTTCATCACGTCTGTTTCATTTATTTGTACTCTTTCTTAAAAATAACTTTTATATTGATAGCCTTTAAGATTCTCATTTAGTCAACTGTTCCTTAAACATTTACTTCAGCAGCAACTTCCCTGTATCTTGCAACTAAGCTTTTAACGCCATCGGCTCTCTCGTTTAAAATGAGACACTCTTATCTCCAATATCTAGAAACTCTAGAAGTCGACCCTATTATTCGCTGTGAATGTTAAAGATGTTGGGTATGTTGCCATAGTGATTCCCAGTTCTGCTGAGGAGGTTATAATATTGACATCGGGGAAATTGAAAGAAACTATTGAATGTATAGCTTGATGTATGCGTCACCATCGTTAAAACAGCTCTATGAATGTACCCAAGACGTTATAACCTCTCTATTTAATCTTTGAACTAAATTAAACTTTCCAATGCATGATAAGAAATTGTAAATTTGCTTGATTACTTGCTTACATTTTACACGTAACAACTTTAAAAACAGGTTTAATGAATGTATAACATGGTCGTGTTTAAGAAAAAAATATTTTAAACATTTTAAACGATTAGCGTAAACGTCTTTTTCTTCGTTTATTTACACTTAATGACGAATTACAGGTATCAAATGATGATTTGGAAGCTAAAGATTATTTTGGAAGTGATATGCGCATACAAAGAAATACATTTCAAATCGATCTAGTTGTTTATATATTCGTTTGACAATATCGGAATTGTGTTTATTGACTTGATTTTACTACCCAGCTACTACTATAACAATCAATTTCGTCAATAATTATATTATATTGATGGTGTCTTGTATTAGTCTACTCGTATAAGAGTTGTTTAAACGTATTTGAAATGCATGCGAGTGTTAAGGTTTCTGCAGCTACTTCATGCGAGTGTTAAGGTTTCTGCAGCTACTTCATGCGAGTGTTAAGGTTTATGCAGCTATTTCATGCGAGTGTTAAGGTTTCTGCAGCTATTTCATGCGAGTGTTAAGGTTTTTTGCAGCGACTTCATGCGAGTGTAAAGGTTTATGCAGCGACTTCATATATGCCGTCGCTGTAAGTAATAACTTAATTTGTTCTATGACTTCATATGTTTCTATCTATTGTGAATAAAAGAACCTCAGGACTTACTTTCTAATATAATGTAATGATTTAAAACATAGTATTATACTTAAATCTAGACGTCGACTGGATATGTTTAAAATGCAAATAATATGATATACAAACAAATAATAGAGTATTTAAAATTGATACTTTAAATTCAAAGCTTGTTGTATATCAAAAAATCTCAAAAATAAAACAAATCATCAAACACGCGTAAGGAAATTTGTAATATTCCTATTGAAAACAAACATTTTCCAATATAATAAGCACATTTATAAGACAATTAAGAAGATTGATTGACACGGTCTCAAAAAACAACTGATATCATTGAAAACAGTTTTGCAAGATGAATGGCACAAGAAAGCGAACTGAAATGACGGATGCATCGACATACCAAATGTGTTATTTCAAAATATTTGATTGTTTATATTTTAGTATGATTTGTATATAAAGAGTAATATGTAAATAGTTACAGAGTAATAAAAGGGAGTAAAATAAATGTGTTAGATTATTTGCATTTGGAATAAAATGCCAACGAATCCTAAGATTGTTCAGACTCGACACAGGCAATGTATGTTACATTTGACATGTAAACAATACCGTAAAAACATTCCTGTTGAATCAAACTAACGGATTGGATTGCTGTTCATTTTGTTAGGCAATCGGATCTGTGTTCTGACCTTGAACTATTCGTGTAGTACGAAGATGTTTAAATTGAGATTGGGAAGGATGTATTTTTATGAATACATAAAGTAACGGTTTAATACTGATGTTTAGAACATTACTTTGTCTTAGTTGATTATTAAGAGAATAATCACACTGTAGTGGATAATTCTTCAAATGATGTCAAATGGCGGGAAAACAAAGAACAAATGCAGTTTTCCAAAATAGTATTTATATAAAAATACGTTTATAAAATACTATCGGGATAGGTGAAAAAAATAAGTTATGTGATAAAACAGTCGAAGAAGAAAAGACTAAACCATTTCACAAAGTAAGTTTCATTATTAAACATTCATTTCTTAAGGGAAAATGTTCAATATTGAATAAATGAATATGAAAAAAATACCTTAAAAGTCAACTATTACAATTAAAACAAATCATGTTAGTAACTTAATATAACAATCTTTACCTGTCAACACAATTATTAAGCAAAAAGAATTAACGTTTTACATAAATATTAAATAGTACTAAAAGCTTAAGATTCCATTTTTTGTAATTTGTAAATTAAAATACGAGTATATTTTGTGTTAAAAATAGTTACCGATTTGAAATATAACATGTAGGAAAATCACATTATAATTGCAATACATCGAACTAGCGTAATCTTTTTTGTAGCATCGGATGACAGAACGTTCTTCGAAGATTACTTATCTGAACAATAAGTCGCGCCACTCTTTATAAAAAAATCAATCTTAGGAGTTGTAACACTATTTATTTATAAAGTGGTGACATAAGACCCATATACATTATATAAATGTGTCTAAAATATAACAGAAAACTATTATTGAAAAAAAAACGTCCCCTGCGGTGCAGGTTACTGTTAACAGAGAGTTGTTTAATTACAATTCAGTGTTATTATTAGAAATATGTTATAAGTTTATCACATTTTTTAATTAAGTAAGTACATTTCTTGGTAAACAACTTTATAGCAAGTAAGTATCATCACACATAGTCAATACCGCTTAGTGTGTTGATTACTTTGGCTAAAGCTTTTACCTATGCATATCGAAATGAATGAATATATTAATGATAGGAATGTTGCGTGACACAACGATGCATTTTAATGGCTAAAAAACATAGTAGCATATTATTTTAAGAACAATACAGAGTCAAATATATGTGGATGTTCTACCTAAACGGACGCTATTTAATTTAAACGAATTATCACGTGATAATGTACTATCATAGTTATCAAATACTTTGTCGTCCCTAGAGGGACGCGGCAGAGCCCGTGGATTGACGGAGAGAGCCAGTCTGTGATTTCTGTTGATGGCGCCTGCCAGAGGCAACTGATGTGCTCCTCCAGATGATTATGATTTGCTTTCTGACACCTAAAAAGCATGAACATGAAACATCTTAAAACAATATTTTGCGTTAATGCTTATTATGACAATACAAAATTAAGATTATTATGCTGAACTTATTTAAAATAAAACTGGCGGGTTTCTACGTGTTGTTCTTGTAATCCATCATTTCGCCTGATAAAAGAAACTGATGAGATTGTAACATCTTATATAACTCAAATACAAATAAGTATGTGTTTATTTTCTGAATTAAAGGTGAATTAAAAAAAAAAGCACACAAATACCGTATATATTTTCTAGCTATTTTAAGTATTTTAAACCATGTGGATGTTTGGGCATTAAAATACTTCAGATGGCTTGAAAAAAGGTTTCTTCATAAAAACATACACGATGATGAATGTTGCAATGTCTTCATACTTGTGAAACCAGATATTCAGGCAAATCAACAAACGGAAAAAAGACAACAGTGTGCAACAATTAAGCACTGGCGTATGACCTTTTTTCTGACAAGAAACGTACCCGTTTACCAAATGTCTGACAAAATTCCAATAAAACAAAACACTGTTTCGACAGGCTCTTCTGAGGTTTTGCGGAGTCTGTTACTGCTACAGTGGGGTTAGGGATTTTGTTCCGGGATTAATCTCTTTAGAATCCCTAAAAGATAACCCTCATTCAGCCGATTTTTAGGTATTAATCCGTTTTCACCCCGTTTCATCCGAATTCATCTGTTAAACCTTTTCCAGCGGTTTTTAGAGATGAATTGCGATGAATTCATCCCTTTTAGGGATGAATTTCATCGCAAGGGATGAATTCATCCCTTCAAGAGATGAATTGACATCTAGCCAACTGTCAATCACATCCTTATTTAAATATCGATCGACCAATGAGCCATCGATTAATCGAGCGCGCAAGTTAGCAAGGAACTGTCCGCCATTTTTTAGAAAAACAGAACCTAGACTTTCACATTTTCTCACCGAGTTTCGTTTGTTTTCATCTTTAAAAAAGTAGATTAAATATAGTTACACGGTATCAATGGGGATTATGTAACTCGGACAATCGATATCCAGAAAGATTAGTAGGAGGCGTTGCATTTATATCGTTTCCACAGCCGAAAAAGGATCTCGAGAAGTGTACAAGATGGATAAAATCATGCGGTCGTCACACGAACAACTGAACATCAACACTTTCAACGGAAATTACAATATGTTCGTCTGCACAAAGGTATTGTTGTTACTTTTAACCATTCAATTCTATATTCGGTGTATTTTGTTTGCGTTTAAACGGACGCTAGAAGAAGTATTTTTATCCATGAGTATTGTTCTAATTTGATAGATGATGTAATTTTTTAGCGTTATATCAAAATGTAGAGCACGCATTGACAAATCTTCCTTATTTGAAGAGATGTAAACATGGCCATTTTTATGACATAGATCAGGTTTTGATCTTTATCGAAAATTGTTGACTTAAATTATCCACAAGGTAAATAAGCAGCAGCATTAACCCTGTATTTTTATATCAATAAAATATGATATTTAACGCATACATTTTACAGTATTTATCTCAATTCAAAGTAAATAATGCCTATCATACAATTAAAATGTTATTTGTTGAAGCATTTTCAAAAAAGGAAACCAACAGCACAGTTCCCCGACCCATTGCCTGCTGACACATTGGGTCACACGGTCACACCAATCAGACAACCATTAAAAAGGCTATCGGTTACTGACCCAGCACCACAAAAGAAAAGAAGAAATCTTGAAAATGAAATTAATGCCAGGTAGATAACCAAACACAATTGCAATTAGCATGTTTTTATTTTCATTACAAGTAAACAACAACGTAAACAAATCAATGTTAAAATCTGTTACCAATAATTGAGCACATTATAAATAAACGAGGTGTCTATAGATATCAAGAACACCAATTGAGCATCGTACACACATTAAAATACCTTAACATTTTATTTACAGTGAAAAGAATGAAAATGCAGACCCTTTACAACATTCTCACCCTGCCGGGACCCAAACTGATGATACAAATGGTAACTTATGTACCAAATATTGTTCGTACATATCACACATTTTTTAAAAGTATATTTTCGATTATTTTTTTTTCTGGCAAAATTCGCGTAATAAGCAAGACTTGTCTTGTGTATGTGGCGAGGTCACAAAACTTTGCCCCTGTTACTAGCAACTGTCCCTGCACTTGAAACCGGTGTGCCTTATTCAATGTAATGTTTTCATCGTCTGTGATTAAAAAAACATCTTTTCTTGGATTGGTTTTGTCCAAAACATCGGCAAAAGCCATTTCACGAACTGAAAACGGACACTTTACCTCTTTCTTTCTTTCAGGCGTTCAGCAGCCCATACAGCACTGGAGCACTGGTCACGCGTGTTTAGTTCTAACACACACTGACATATTTCAGGATGTCACAATGTTCACTTATAATGTCCAAATTTACATTAGGTCTGGCTGGGAGGTCAAGGGAACCACACGCTTCTCTTTGACCCAACACGTTATCTACGTGCTGGATAAGTGGTATATGAACATATATATATATGAACACATTATATTAAAAAACATCATGTTTGTCTGCTTTCAGAGGTTTCGCCTCTTGATATGTTGGCCTTTACAGCCGAAAACATCGCCTTGAAACAACAACTGCAAGCTGTTCAGGCAACTATTCATCATCAAATGGCCAAACAAATTCTTAAGAATGAGGAATTGACAAGAGTCAAAAGTTCACTCAGGGACGAAATGAAAACAGCATCGAGGTCTCAAGACTCTGTTAATGGACAACTCTATTCAGTTCAATATCTGAAAAAAGTGAAGGGGAAAAACAACTTCCAATATTACACCGGTTTTGTTTATATAATTTTTTTGGCTATTTTCCATTTTCTGGTCCCAAATATTAATGAATGCCCATTTGAATGTCCTAGATCAATTTCAAGTATAAAACATATGAAATTGGAGGACCAACTCCTGTTAACACTCATTCAACTAAGACTTAACCTGAAGTTTCAACATATCGCAATTTGTTTAACATCAGCCCTACAGATGCAGGTGCTCTGTTCAGAAACTGGATCAACTACATGTGCTATCGGTTTAGTTCGGTACCGATTTGGCCGGCCAGAGATGTTATCATCAATAAAATGCCGAACAACTACAGAGAAAAATTTCCGGACACACTTCATGTACTCGATGGCACTAAATTAAAACTTGAAAGGCCATTGCCATTGCATTCCCAAAGTCAATGCAACTCGGACTACAAATCATCCACAACTTTGAAAGGGTTGGTTGGAATTGACCCTAGGGGCTCCTTCACATTTATTTCAAGTCAATGTGGACTCCTTGCTACAACAACTAATTGACTGTGGCAAAATACAGAAAGGAGATGAAATAATGGTTTACAAAGGTTTTTTTAATTAAAGATGAGATTGAAAATTAGGACTTCAACTGTACATGCCCCCATTTGCTCCAGGATCAGGTAAAATGTCAGACAGTGATGTTAAATTGACCAGAAAAATAGCCAGACTACGTGTTCATGTTACGCGTGCCATCTCTCGAGTCAAAATTTTTAAAATTGTTGACCATAGAATTGAAATTAGTCTGTTTCCATCCATTAACCAAATATGGTTCTTTTGCTGTTTTTTGACAGGATTCAAGCCTTTGCTTGTGCAAGACTAATACATTATTTACCTGATGTGAAAGGGTGCTGCCAACAGCTTGAGACCCTTTTTCTGTCATGGTGGTCTGGTCTTGCGTGCAGGCCAGGTACCCGAGTTGAGTGTCGTTAAGAGATGCCAGTAGACTGATATCTTTTTCTTTAAGGCAGATTTTTCTGAAAAAAAGTAACAATAAGTGAATAACATGATAGTCGCATTTGTATTGTTCTAAATATTACATATCTTATGCAAATACTTGTACACTGTTTTTATGCTTATGTTCTTTATTTTGAATTAAGGTCTCTGTCTTTATGTTATTTGGTTTTGTGTGTTAAATTCAACCGAATAACAACCTGTTGTCATTGAAGATTGCGGCCATAGGTCTCTTCTTCCTAGTCACACTGGAAGACCGAGACAGAACCATGGAGAGACCGGTTGAGCGTGGATCTTAGATCTTCTCGGCTTGCCCCACAGTTGCGGACTGGAGGTGCTTGACGGCTGTCTTGGCACGTAAGTAAGACCGTCTAGAATTCAGTCTGTTATCTTTAACACCACCGCCAGTACATGCGAGCATTCTCCAACAATCCTGCACAAAGAACGATAGATAACAATACAAATAATACATGTACGCTTCTTATTGAATATTAAGGCATAATTAATAATAATATAGTATATTAATAATATTTATATACATATTTAAAAAGCATAAAGATTGAAACATTCATCGTGTATTTTACCATCTAAGGATAATGAACAATAATAATAATTTAAAATCAAGTTCGGGTGTTTCAAGTCAACCAAATGAAAATCAACCATGGAAAATCGACATTGCATAGGCCTATTAATTCATTCGCGAAATGAATTACATGTGCAGTGAAAATGTCTGTTATAACAGTCTCTAAACAACAATAATATGTTTCTTGTAACTAATTTCGCACTTACCCTGCCTTACAACTTCAATGTGCGATCGTTATTGTCGTTTTGGATATCGAGAAATTCACGGTGTGAGGATCCTCTCCCTTCGGTTGACTTCGGAAAATACGGGATTTAAAGTCGACTCCATCATCATTTCCCCTAAAAATCCTTACAGAGTCAATGTACTACTCATTAGCAAATTTTCTACCTTGAATTCGTTGACGTAGTGAACATCTATAAGGCAAAACATGTTCACCAAAATCATCTGGAATGTCGCTTAACCTTATCATGGACGCCATTTTGTGTTCAGCATGTCTAGGTTTTCCGACCGCTTGGTCACGTGATTAGGTGGGCGGAGCGATCGTCTCCCAGGCGAGATGTCAATTCATCGCAATTCAGCGCAAGTGATGAATTCATCCCTTCAATGGATTCATTAATCTCTACAAATGCGCAGTCGATGTCAATGGTGAATTTGGATGAAAAGGCGGAGCTAATCAGTGACGTTAACGAGAAGGCGGGGCGTGAACAACTATTTTTAGATGAAGATTTAATTTTGACGGTTTCATGCATAATAAAATTTATAATAGTATGCTGCATACAGTTAGTGTTTCATAGCCTATCAAACACACTTCATTTGTAAACTAAACAAATATTTCTTTGTATTAACACCGAGGATTAGCAAACGAAACTGTGCGTGTTTTTAACACGGTAAAAGTACTATTTTACGTGATAATTACCGTGCTGCAATAAAGATTCGTGTCACTGCGGCAACCGATAGTTCAGTCGAGTCATAAAAATGACGCATCGTATCGTGATAATCTTATCTACACATGTACCCGCATGTGGTGTCATAAGCATACCAGTAAACGCTCTTTATCCACCTTGAAGAGAATGCATTATCGCATTTGTATTCAAAATGTGTATATCTTGCTTATAGTACTTATCCGTAATAAGTGAAAGCAGAATAAATATATGAGTTTTCTGTTTACAGTTCAATCCAAAACATACAATTTATTTAGAAAATTTAATAAAGAAATAGATCAGTTTAGGAATAAAGAGAACATCCCAGGAACAGTTAAATATCAATTAATCAATTTAATTTTCAACCTTTAGTTTTTTTATATTAATTTCAAATTGATAATTGATTAAGAAACATAATTAAAATTACAGTTTATGGCAAAGGCAGATATGAACTGTTCAATTAACAAGTTTACAACGGCCTGACTTTTTTCAAAGTGTCTCTACTGAATATCTTCTGAACTTCTTCATTAAAATTGAAACTCAATTTAAATGAAGAAGTTCATCAGACATTGCGTCGAGAAACCTGTAGCTGTCTCTTTGTGTGTGAGACTAACAAAGAATGTACAACATAATAATTGTCATAAATGAATTGATATGAACGAGCATTGTATTAAATTATCAAGCAAAGCACATAAAGATGAAAATTGAATATTTTTCACCTAAAATTAAACTTCATTTATTTTCATTTCATCTTTAATTCAATTCCACATATCGCCGTTTCGCCCTTAAACCTATTCGCCCTAGGTCACCCTGAGTCGTTTCGCCCTTGGTCGTTTCGCCCTTACAAGTGGGTTGTTTCGCCCTTATTAAATCATTATGTAATATAATGGTTTTGTAAAAGATTCTTTCGATCCGAAATATATATGGATTATTAAGATTTGTATTACAAATTTGACTATTAATTGCAATTGTTATTAAGCATTAGTTTTTATCCTACAGCGTTATGATTCTATAGAACACAATACGACCCATAAAGAAAAGGTAAGGTTTATCCCACACCTATGTTTATCCAACACCTAGTCATGTGTGGAGGAATGTCATATTACTCGGAATCA